>LLKO01000007.1:852243-1020119 GCA_001513895.1 Graphilbum fragrans
CCCCCCCGTGGTGTAGCTGAACTACTTGTGCTCGGTCGCGGTGGCAATCCATGAGGCTCTATTGTAAGCCTTAAGGTCTCTTATCCTTGCTGTAATCGCCATCCGATCATTTGAATGACTTGGTGCTGAGAAATGGCGTCTAGTTCATGATTCGTAACAAACCTCGTTACCTCAACCCCAATCTGCCAACATCAGAAACCACTCGTGCTCCACGACTTCCTCGGCGCTTGGAGTGGAATAACTTATACAAGAGGTCCAACATTAGCTTTTGCTCCGCGACGGATGTGATTAGCGCCCTCTTTGCCACTCCGTCGTGCTCTCCGCCCGACGCGACAGTTCCACGCGTCTTAGTGCCAGTTCGAGCGACCACTCTTCCGTAGCATCTCCGTTTCCATCTCTTAGCCATGTCTCCTGATCATTAAAGAGATCCCCCCGCTCCTCCCATTTTTCCCACAGGGTTTGGAAAAGAGACGTACTATCTCGGCCAACGGCTCATATGTATCGTAGATCAAATAATGAGCGGGATCTAGTGACGGATTTCGAACGGCGTCTGGCAAAAACAGATAATCTCCGCTAATGTACAGTTGTTATGGCGTATACTCTGTACTACCTATGTACTCCGTATATCTCAACAAAACGGCTGCCTAGACAGCCATGAGCCAGTAGATCGTTTCTAATCGCCACACAAAACGCCCTCTAACCGCGCGACAACCGTTGGGTCGGAAAGCGTAGGAGATATCGTACCGCTCGCTAATACGAGTACTATCATGTTAAGATATGCCCCATTTTGTAAATTGCTTATTACTGCACAGCCGAAGACCTACGAGTAGAACAGCATGCTATAATAAGTTATATTGATACAATTTTGCTGTCACCCATCCATCTGTTCCCAATAATCATTTCCCGCTCCAAACAGTCCATGTCATCGCTGATCCGAATCCTGTTCGTTATCATCAGTATTCCCCTCGTCTGTGCTCGTATACGAGTCCGATTCGGAAGAATGCGCTGGCATTATGCGCCGGGTTTGCTGCCGTGTCGAAGACGTTGTAGAGACTCGCGATAGCCTGCCCGCTGCCCGTCGATTCGTGTGCCCACGGCTGCCGGCGTGTCTTGATGGGAGACATACAAGGCGCTTTTCTCCGACGAGCGACTGCATGTCCGACCTCCGTAGAGGGGACATCAACAGTACTTTGAACCGAGGCCGCAGACGGTCGTCGCGCACAATGCGCAACAGCTGTCTGACCACTTTTTCAAAGTCGTCAATATACCTGCTGCCATACAGGAACTGGATCCCGTCAATAAGGCAATACACCGTCGTACCCCGTTCAAACTGTCTAACTAGAGCCTGAAGGATGTAGCACAGAGTGCTCAGTGAGCCCCTTCTGAGGCTCTTGACGTCGCTGCGGCGGGATAAAAAGTCTAGGTTGAGGAGCCCGCGCTGATCCAAGGCTTCCACTAGCTGGAAGATGAGAGACTGTGCCATGCCGTTGGGACCAACCCAGGGGTTCTTAGCGGAACCGTCGAGGCCGCCAAAGAAATAGATGCAGACATCTTGTGGCCGGTTGTGAGTGACTCCGAGAACAAAGTTGGCCGTAAAGAACGACATGGCCGAAATCCGACTGCGTGGCGGTTTCAGGTTTGCGTTCACGAGGATCAAGTCAGGGTCTTCGTTTTCCAGCCAGCGGATAAAGCGGCCGCTCTCAAAGAGCGCCTGCACCCGCTCGCTATCGCTAGGATCGATGCGTGAGCGACGTCGTAATACCATGTCGAGGCCGTCGCCCAGGTTCGAAACAAGAGTAGCCAAGTCATCAACAGACTCATAGCGCCGTGCCCGCTCAGACGCCAGCTGAAAGATGTAGTAGAGGAGCAGATCGCGTGTGATGAGGGGTGTGGGAGACTCCAACGATGTCTGGCTGCTTTGGGCCACCGCCGCAATGTCGGCTTCCAGCGCTTTCTTTTCCTTCTCCAGCTTCTCGATTCTCTGGGCATACTTTTTCTTCATCTTTGCATCCGCCTCTAGCAAAGAAGTATTAGTACAAGGACAACCCAGAGAAAATGGATAGACTATCACCACTTACTTTTCCTTTCGTCTCGAAGACTCTCCACCAAGTTCTGGCTGGCTTCTTTTCGGCCGCCCATCAGCTGTTGCACCAGTCCTTTCATCCACTCCAAGTCGGATTTTATCTGCTTCACATCTTCGTTTGTTCCCCTCAGCATGCCATCGGCTTCGTGAACCACCCATCCTGTGACCATTGTGACCTGTTTGTGCGTGTCTCTCGTGTTCTCTCCCATCTCTGCCAGAAGCTGTGTTTTCTTTTCGTCGACAGCACGGGACAGATCTTCACCTGCTGCACGGGTCTTCTCCAGCACCGTATTCAGGTCTAGCTTGGTTCGTTTCTGCTTCTCGGTTTCTTCTTTCGGTGGTACATCGGAAGCCTGTTCGTTCGACTTTGAACCTTTCTTTTTCTTCAGTTTGGACCAGACTTCGCGGCCTGTAGCGTCCTGTTAGTGACTAGCATAATGGCACACTGATCAATATTGCGTACTTTTGGACGGTTTCTTTTGGAAGGATAGAATGATTTCTTCCATAGCCATCGCGAGCTCATCGAATAGTCGTGCCGCGCATCTACTAATCTCTGGATCCAATTGGAAACTAGTCGTTTTCGATCTTGCGTCGACAATCATTTTCCGAATCTCAATGAGAATAGCAAATAGCTGCTCTCTCTCTTCAACGCGCCATTTGGCAAACTGGGGCGATTCAAGGTCAGTTTTGTTTTCTTTTCTGAATGAAAAGGGCCATCGAACTCACACTTAGTGCTAGGGCAATTGAGGACCTGAGAACCGCGAGCCCAAAATTGTCCGGAATCAGATCGATCCATGGGTCAATATACTTTTTGTTCTCTCCGATTGTCAACACCATGCTGCTGAAGACAGCAAGTGGGCCCTTTTCGGTGCCATGTGCCTTTTCATCCGCCGTGTTTAGTCTCTCGAATAAGTTGTCCCATTTCTGGATCGGGGCATCTGGCGTGAGGTCTTCGCCCAGTTCGGCAGATGCATATTCTTGGATAGCGACAGACAGCTGCCTAGAAAAATGAGTTAGTGTACTGTGTTAGATGCAACTGGGTGCGGAAACCGTAACTTGAACCGTGAGGGAAGCTCAAATTGGCAGGTGTTGGCATTGAAGACAGCAGACCCGCCAAAGGTGTTGTGTGCTCTAGGAGCCTCCTCGCTGACATATCTGGCTGCTGTGACAACAATTGTCGTATCCAGGGTTGGCTCACAGGTGCCACAAGTTACCGAATGCGCCTCCATTGTCATTTTCGTGTGGCTTTCCAGAGGGGTAGTCGCAGGTTCCAGACAATGCACAAACAAGAGTCCGTGAAGGGATACCTAACACTTATCAATGAAAGAGTATTGTCGCAAAGAGTCGCTCAGCTTCTGTCAACTCTCCGAACCTTCGGAAGCCGGCATAAGCTGCCCCGCCACAGAACAGCCCCCATACAGTATGCCTAGCTGTGGGCTGCGCAATGCGCAACGGCAAGGTCCGCACGGCAGCTTTGATAGGTCCTGCGTAGTGGCGGAGCAAATCCACGTCACATCGAACAAGGCACCAACCCCAAACGAGACACCAGGGCGGGTAACTTGGGCAACCATTTTCTACATCCCGTAAAGCACGGGTGAGGGGCACTGGCTCAATGTGTTTTCCTCATGAGTTGGCCCAGAAAAGTGCTTTCGTACATATCTGGACTTTTCATAGTTGGCACATGGTCCAACATATTCCACCTCCAATAAGCTTGGCTTCCCTTGCAGAAATCGAGCTCTCATCCGAGTTCATACTTGTCCTATAAGCAAGCATCGAAGCTTCGTTTCTTCGACAGAGACAAGCTCAACGAACCAGCTGAAACACTTCCAGCATAGCCACTGCGCCGACGCAGAAGACGGGAAACAATGGCAACGGTTCGCATCGCACTGCCGCAAATGGCCTGTACCATATAGAGTATGGGGTATACTGATATGCTTTGTAGGTCGAGGTCGCGGAAAACCCGCTGGAGCCCTCCACGCCCATAATTACCGATGTGACGGAGTTGGAGCTCGACAAAGAGGAGACAAAAATTGAGAAAGAGCCGATGGAAGCTCTGGTTGATGCCACCGCAGAATCCGAGAGCAAGCCATTCTCGGACCACCAACGAGATGATGATGCACTGTCTTCCAAGTCCGATGACCACTCCAGCGTTGCTTCGTCTACATTTGACCGAGCCGAGCGGCTGAGAAAACAACCCAAAAAAGTACTGATTATGGACAATCTAGAGGGCTGGTTGCTGTATTCCCGTCACCACTCCTTGATAGTAAACTGGGTAGAGCTGGACTGGGAGCACTTCAAGAACCGCTACGGCGAAAACCAAGACCTGTACATCATCGAGGTGCTCATGACGGGGCCCAGCACGCGACAAGACATTGCCAATGACCAAAAGCAGCGCGACCTCGAGGTGACTGCTCTCAGGGACGGCCTAGCCAGAGGCACCGAGTTGGAAACAAGTGTGATGCAGCGGATCCGTGTGCAGTCGCCGTATGTCAACCACTACCTGGCCAGGGTAAGCGATGATACGCGGTCACGCAGTGACCGACCGCGGACGTTTCTGCGGCCATTTAGTGCGCTGATGTACTGGCAAGAGAACATGAAATCAACACTCGAGAAGCTGGAATTGCTACACGCCTCTCCTTCATCGGGTGCTGAGAAGGCGCCCGGCATCGTAAAGAATGCGACAGCCAGCAAGGATGCCGGTCCAAACGACGCTGTGCTAAGCGATGATACACCAGGCGAGGCTGCTGCACAGCTTGCTGTGCCAGCCGATAGCAAAGACGCCAAACCATCCTCAGGTTCGCCCGACTCGGACAACGGGTCGTCGGTAAGCGAGAAAGAACCAGACTATGAGTCTCTGGAGGCACTGGAACACCTGCGTTGCTATGTCAATTTTGTCGACGAAAAGGTGATGCCCCTGGCGAAAAGCTTTGAGGGCACCAAGCGCAGGCAGGTGGCCTTCAACGACCTTAGTCTGCTGTTCCCGCCCGGCGAAATCATCTACTGGGAGTCGGCAGGCCCCCTCATGAGAGTGCCGTATCCTTGTTACCAGCCAGCGTGGAAGGTGTTCCATACGGGTCGCACGGAATACCACAAAACCCGCATCGACGACATTGAGCTGACAACGACAGACGACTTCCACGTCTGCTGCTACTACATCGACCACGACGGCACATCGTTTGGCCCGATGAAGGGACGCTGCTTCATTCCGTGCTATACGGGGGTCAAGGACATTCTGGACTTGCCAGTCTACCCGCTTCGTTATGCTGAGCACTCGGAGCGTCTGCGCAGTGATTGGCGGCGGCAGGGCGAGCTGTTTGTGTCGTTGATCAAGGAAAACCACCTGTACTACGACGGCTGGACGATTCCCGACGGCCTGCAGGAGGTAGCCGAGGAGAACGAGAGGGACATTTTCCAGCACGTGCTGCCCAAAGACGATACGAAGGATGCCAAGTCGCCAGAGCACGTCGAGAGTGCCGTGATTATCGATTTCGACGAGGCTTTCAAGCGGCATCCGCGCTGGAAGACCAAGTTCCGCAATCCGCACGCGTCGTCGAGGGACTACAAGTTCAACGGTGACCTGCACGAAATAGTGCACTGGGCCGACAAATCGCGGAAAGAGCTGCTGTATGCCATTGAAGAGCGCGTCTGCCATGGCGACATTACGACGGACAAGCACAAGAACGATTTTCTGGCCAAGGACAAGGCGCTGCTGTACTCGCGCGAAGACAAGCTGGACGAAGTGACGGGTGACGATTTGCGTGAGTGTTTTCTGTTGGGTCTACATTTAGGTCCCATCTACTAATTTTCTCAGTCCTCCTCCCCCGTCGACTGGCTGCGTACGCTCTCCGGGAGCGAAAGTTCATCTTCTTGGACATTCTGTCGCTCCGCAACTTGGTGCAGCGGTCCAAGATCTTTGACGACCTGAAAATCGACGACGACAACAAGCGTGTGGTCGAGTCGCTGGTCAAGGCGCACTTTGAGCAGCGGCGCATCCAAAAGGAGCGGCCGATGGTCTCGCACAACCAGGACCTCGTCTACGGCAAAGGCGCCGGCCTGTTCATACTGCTTCACGGAGCACCTGGCGTCGGAAAGACCGCGACGGCCGAGGCCATTGCCCAAATGTACAACAAGCCTCTCTTTTCGATCTCGTGCGGCACTCTTGGATTCAAGCCGCACGACGTCGAAGAAGAGCTCAAGGAGGTGTTCCGGCTGGCGCATCTCTGGGACTGCGTGCTGCTGCTGGACGAGGCCGACGTGTATCTAGCCAAGCGCGACATTGCGAGTCTCGAGCGGAACGCATTGGTTTCAGGTGTGTTGGGGTTCCCCTTCTATTTGACAGCAACCACTAACTTGTCCCACAACAGTCTTCCTTCGCGTGCTCGAATACTACAGCGGCATTCTCTTCCTGACGACGAACCGCGTGGGCACAATCGACGAGGCGTTCAAGTCACGCATTCATCTGAGCCTCTACTACGAGCGGCTGACGCGCGAGCGGATGCTAGCGGTGTTCGATGTCAACATTCGCAAGATCCGCCAGATCGAGGAGGAGCGCGCCAAGGAGCTGCTCAACACGGAGTTTGAAGAGCCCGAGCTGGATGTCGACGAGGCCGAGATCCTCAAGTTCGCCAAGGACCACTGGGATGACAACTCCAAGCGGCGACATGCGCGGTGGAATGGGCGGCAGATCCGCAACGCCTTCCAGATTGCGTCGTGCATGGCCCGGTACGACATTGGCAGCGCAGCCCTCGTCCGGGAAGCGCGAAGCAAGGAGTTCGCTGCTGCCGGCGCGGGTCTGGAGGGCAGCCTGGCCGCGTCGTCGTCGGCCACGTCGTCATCCTCTGCTGTTCCGTCAAAAAAGGAAGCGGCCGTGCTCAACGACAAGCACTTTCGTCTTGTGGCAGACATCATCAGCCGGTTTGACACGTACTTTGAGGGTGCCGTTGGCGAAAATGACGAGGAGGCGGCGTTCAACGACCAGAACCGCAACGACGGCATCCGCAAGAAGGACCTGGACGAGGCGGTCAGGGCCAACATGACGCTCCTTGAGCTACAGGAGAACCGTCGGCGGCACCGCCATCGCAGCCGTCGCCACAGTGGCCACAGTCGCGGCCACGGCCATGGGTCCTCTCGCTACGGGCCCAGTGACTCGGAAGAGTGCGGCGACAGCAGCGACGATCGCAGCCGGGAGCGTCGCAGGCGCAAGGACAAGAGCAGGCACAAGGGCAAGGGCAAGGAGAGAGACCGGGACTATGACCGCGACCGGGATCGCGACCGGGATCGGGACCATGACCGAGACCGAGACCGGGAAAGAGGCGGCAAACGCAGCAGCGACAAGCCGCCCAAGCCGCCCCGGGTGACGGTCTCCACGCCCGAAGGCGATCGCAAAAAGAGCCGTTCGCAGCAGAACCTGAGTCCGCCGCACACGCCACAGAGGTCGCGGACGCCGCAGCGAGACGACAGCCACTCGGGCAAGAAGGGGTCGTCGTCGGCGAAGTCGGGGCGGTCGGGGCACAAGGAGAAGGGGAAGAAGCGGTACGAATCAGAGTCGGAATCTGACTCGGACTCGGCCTCAGCTTCGGCGTCAGGCCGAGGCAGCACTTCCGGGAAATCGTCTCGGACGGGGTCGGACAGAGGGCGCTATTCGAGCTCCGAGGGTGGTGCTTGAGCGAAAAGCTGCCATTTAGCGTAGTGAATGGAATCTCTTTGTATTGGGTGGTGATGTGGCAGGTCGGGGCTATTGTCTGTTTGGCGTGGATTAGGTAGATGTGGTTTATGAGAATAATGGAGATGATAGTACCGTATGCATCGACCGCACTTTTGCGCCGCGTCCTTCCCTAGAGGCCCGTCCATCAGCAGCATGGTCCCCCAGGATTCTGACTGCACTTATATCCATACCGTCTGTCTACAGAGACAAGGTGGCCGCGACTAGCGTGGACCTAACAGAGTCCCGCGTTAGCCCGCACTAGAGCGGACTACAGGAATATGTAGTGGCACGGCACCCTCCCACTTCCTGGGCACATACCCGACGGAAGCCTCAGCTCACAAGCCAAGGACCAGCCAAGATGGACAAACTGGCATTGATGAAGGACCGGGCCTACACGGACCCAGAACTGGCCGAGGTAACGAAGCAGCCAAGATCCCCACAATGCACCTATACGATTGTCTCACACGCACAGATCCTATCCCAAGGTCCGGTCAGCTCGTTTGATGATGTGACGGACATCCACGTGCTGCGGGCCGATCTGCTGGAGCGGAAGCGCAAGATGACGGCCAACGCCGGGCCGAGCAGCTCCTCGGTCGAGGAGGCGGACCACCGGGTGGCCATGCGGGATGGCCACGAGATCGTTCTGCGGGTGTACCGGTGCCAGCCAAAGAGCGATAGCAGTGCCACCAAAAGTGGCCCCGTCATGGTCATGCTGCACGGCGGAGGGTGGGCGCTGGGTGGCCTGGAGAACGAGGCCCTGCTGTGCCGGCGGTGGTGCGAGGACGTTGGCGGAGTCAGCATCAACGTGGACTACCGGCTGGCGCCGGAGTTCCGGTTCCCGACGGCGGCCTACGATGCCTACGACGCCGTTCGGTGGGTTGCCGCCAACAGCGCCGTGCATGGGGGCCAGCTGGAGGCCGGTTTTGTGGTGGCCGGGATTTCGGCCGGAGCCAATGTGGCGTGTGTAGCAGCCCATCTGGCCCAGGACGAGGGCCTCTCGCCGAAGCTGACGGGGCTGTATCTAAGCGTGCCGAGTGTGCTATGTCCAGAAGCTGTGCCCGAGAGGTGGCAGAGCGAGCACACGAGCCGTGTCGACAATGGGAAGGCGCCCGTTCTGGGGGCGAAGTCGTTGCTCTTCTTCCGAGGTAATCCCTTTTTTCTTTGCGCACCGTTTCCGAGTTGACCTATCCACCTAACATGACAGAACAATACAAAGACGACCCCACGTCGCCACTGATGTCGCCGGCCATTTGGCCTTCGGGGCACGGAGGCCAGCCAAAGACATATCTGCAAGTCGCGGGCATAGATCCGCTGCGAGACGACGGACTGATCTACGAGAAGATGCTGCGGGAGGCTGGGGTGTCGACAAAGGTAGACCTATATCCCGGACTGCCGCATTCGTTCTGGTCGTGGTGGCCGACAGCCGGATTCAGCCAGCGGCATCAGCGCGACGCAATGGAGGGCCTAAAGTGGTTGGCAGCGTGACGGACGAGTCTGGCGTTTATGTTCACACTATCGACCGGCACGCCATACAAATTCGTAGACACAGACCCGAGTCCAATATCCTCCCAATTGCCCAAACCCACTATCATACAAATCATATATGCATCAGACATCAAACATCAGACATCCTACAATTATCCCCACGCCAAACAGGCCTATCCCAATGCTATCCAGCGCTTTGTAGCGCCTGTCCGGGCCCAGATGTCCGCAGCAAATATGGCCAGCAGCCCGGGGGCCATGCGGTTATAGACGCCATCCTGATAGCGCACAGGAAAGGCAAAGACTTGGCTGGGCCGCGAGTCGGCGGCCGGCTGCACCGAGAGCAGCATAAAGTGAATGTAGCCGGACAGCTGCCAGTGGTCAGGCAATAGACGCAGGGGACCAAGCGGACGCCCCAGCACGCGTTCTTCCTTGTTGAGACTAACGGTGTAGTGGCAGCAGGGGCCGGCGACGTAGAGCGAGCAGAGGGCTGTGTGGAGGAAGCAGAGGGTGGGCAGCAGGAGCGGGGGGACGCCTTGGGACAGGTCTCTCTGGAGTTGTGCTTCCTGGGTTTTGGTATCCATATCGTCGTTGTTGTTCTCGTCGTTGTTGTTCTCGTCGTCGTTGCTCGCCCCCATCAATGGAACCAGCTGCCCGTCGCACATCCGGTAGCCGTGCAGCCGTGGCGTGGGGATCTGCGGGTCGAGATAGCAGCAGGCGATCCCCTGGTGGTGCCAGCCGGCCCAGGACCACGAGGGAAACCCACCGGCGCCGCCTCGACGGCGTGCACACGAGCGTCCTCCACAGCGCCAGGTCAGCCAGGCGGGAAACGCAGCCAGGGGCAGCCCCCAAAAGTGGCGGTCAGGGCCGCCGAGACAGCGGGAGAGCGTGCCCTGGACGGCATCGAGGATGTCGGAGTCGACAGAGAGGCGGCGGCCGACGTAGCGGCGGAGGAGTTCGTAGAGGACAGCGGATCCGGCGGTGGCCAGGTTAGGCCGCTTGAGAGCGTCAGCGTCGCGCAGGGTGGCGGGCTGGACGACGCCAAAGGCGGGTGCCCACCACAGCTGGTCGGCGCAGGTGAGCAGCAGGTGGCCGTCGACGAAGAGGGCGGCGCGTCGGGAGAGGGCGTATTCCTGGAAGGTCCAGGCGCGGCGGAACCAGGGGGAGCGTTCGACGCGGCTGCTCAAGTCCCAGAAGCTGGGGCAGGCGGTCAAGCGCTGGCCGAGGACGGCCTCCACGGGAGGGGGAGGGAGTACGGGGGAAGAGGACGGGGGAGAAGGGGAAGAAGGGCCGGGGGGGGGAGAGGAGGCGGAAGAAACAGAAGGAGACCACTGGGAAGAAACAGACCAATCCAGCCAACTAGGCCATCCAGCCTTGTCCTCGACGGGCTGCGCCACGACGAGCACCAGCTTGGCCCGGCTGTAGATGGCGTCCATGGCGCGAATCTGCAGGAGACGCTCGGGTGCGTCTTGGCGGATGCACAGGGCGTCGACCCAGAGGTATCGCTGGCCAGCGTCGCGGCAGAACTGGATGGCAGCGGAGACGACAGCAGGGGTGGCGGCAGCCACAAAGTCCAGGTCGAGGCCGCCGGGTCGGTGGAGGGCGTCGTAGGTCGCCGCCGTGAGGAGAGACGAGCGAGGGGTGTCGCCCCAGACATAGCTGAGGGCCCAGAAGGAGAAAGGGTGGGTGTCGGGAGCGGCGCTGAAGCTGAGGTCCAGGTAATCCGTGACGACAAGACATCGAGAGCGGACGTCGATGAGGCGGAAGGCTCGGGGCAGGATGTTGAGGGCGGGCTCGTCGTGGGCGTGGGCAGCTTCGCAGGAGGCGATCCAGCGGTGGAGGGTGCGTATTGTGGTTGTTTGTGTGTGTGTGCTAGTGCTTGTTTGTGTGCTTGTTTGGGTGCTTGTGCTTGTGCTTATGGCTGTGGCTGCATCCTCCGTCTCTTCAGCCTCGCACTCCCGAATGGCGTAGGAGACGTTCTCTGGGACACGGCCGAGGCCAGGCGTGTTGCGCATGAGCGTCAGCTGCAGCTCGTCGCGGCCGCGGGCCAAGGCAATGCCAGAGCCGCTTTCGCAGGCCGCGCTGGGATCAAAATCGCCGCGACGGTGAGCAGAGACACAGGCGACAACCAGGCGGCACATGGCACAGGCCGTCCAGAGCGGCGGCAGCGGCAGCGGCCACCAGGTGCGAGTGCCAGATTGGCATGGGGGACAGGCCATGGTCAAATGCAGCAGCAGCCGGATTCCAGGCAGGGATGCATTGCGCATTACAGACACAACGCAGACATACGTTCACCACAGATACGGTCATGATCATGATAAGCCGGTGGCTGACCCAATGCGGCCAAGTGCGGCCAAGGCCAATCCTACTCCGGCTCGCATCGTCTCATCGTCTCATCGTCGCATCGCCTCATTGTTTCATGGTTTCACTGTTTCACTGTTTCACTGTTTCACTGTTTCATTGGTCGTAGCTTCATTCTCTCTCGCCCCAGCTCTGTATTTACAGCCCGTCGCGTCCCTACACCGTCGCGAGCACGCTCGCATTCTTGTACCAGCTCAGCAGCGGGTTCTCGCCGCTGCGCAGCTCCGTGTCGCCCAGGTGCGCCCAGTGGCGCATAAAGTCCTCGTGCGACTCGACGCGCGACAGCTTGCCGGTGACGGCGCGGTAGAGGGCCTCGACGACGCCAAAGTCGGTGGGGAACATGATGTCAAAGTAGCCCTGGTGCACCAGCGGCGTGCTCACGGGCACGGGGCGGCGCTGGTAGCGGGTCTGGACGACGGGCGCGTTGAGGCCGGCAATGGCGTCCGGCAGCGCGTGGAAGTCGCTGGTGAGCAGGCGGTGGGCGGGAAAGCAGCGCTCGAGGATGGCGAAGAACTGCATGAGGCGCGTCGGCAGGAACTCGGGCGGGCTCAGGTTCGGCGCCAGCGGCAGCAGGTGGGCGCGCAGCGAGCGCAGCACGCGGCTGGCGGGGTACGGCCGCGGGTAGCAGCCGTCGGTCGCGGCCTCGCGCACGCGCAGAAAACGCGCGACCACGGGATCGAGGACGGGCTCGTAGAACTCGTAGAATTCGCCGTCTTCGGCGATCAGCACGACGCCTTGCAGCGGTTGCGGCTGGCCGCTTGTAGCGGAAGATGTGCCCGCCATGCCCGCCGTCAGATCGTACCGCAGACAGTCGTGCGCAAAGTTGTCAAACACCTCAAAGGCGAGGAAAAAGCACGGCGCCGGCTCGCGCGCCGTCCAGTCGAAGATGCTCTGGTGGATGATCTCCACATGTTCCGCGTGGCCACGTGCCACCGCCGCCGCGGCTGTCTCGCTCGCGCCTGCCGCGCTGGCCGCTGACTGCGCACCTGCCCCAGCGGCGCGCCCGCGATACAGCTCGCGCTTCTGCAGCGCCGCCAGCGACGCCGAAATCTCAATGATCTTGTACCGCGTGCGCGCGTACACCTCGGGCTCCGCGTCGCGCAGGTAGTCCAGGATGTTGAGCATCAGCGTCCCGCGGCCCGCGCCCATCTCGTAGATGATCAGGTCGTGGTACGGGAAGCTCGTCAGCAGGTAGTTCGCCACCAGATACCGCGCAATCGCCTCGCCGTAGTGAGGCCGGAACAGCTCCGTCGGCGTGTACCAAAGCTGCCGCGTATCCGACGCCTCGCCGCCCGCCGCCACCGCTGCCGCATCGAGCCCGTCCTCGAACGCCGTGAACCGCTGGCTCAGCGCCGCCTGGAACGCCGGCTCGTCGCGCGTCTCGCGGAACCGGAACGCCTCGCCGGGCGAGAAGATGACCACCTGCTTCGAGAAGTAGCCGTAGTGCGGGTTGTACAGGCTGTCTGTCGGGTGTCAGCGTGGGCCCGTTCTGCCCGTTCGCACATCGGCCGACCTACCCTCGATAAAGTCCCGCATCAGCATCTTGACGCGCCGCGGCCGCTCGCGCCGCTGCCGCAGCTCGTGTGCCGTCACCATCGGGTACTGCGCATACTCCGCCGACATGTCGGCCGGGAACAGCGCCGTCCGCTGCTGCCACTCGCTCTCGTTCGACCGTCCGGCAACGTGTTTGCGCGGCCGGCTCGACACCGACCGTGCCGGGACTCGCGGAGCCAAAGTGGCCGCCGTCGCCGTCGGGCTCAAAATAAGAGGCCGCAGCGACGATGCCAGCTGCGCAAAATTGCGCCGCGGCCCGCATGCCGGGTGCCGGAACAGCTGCCGGAACAGCCTCGTCACAGCCGGCGAGTCCATGGGTGTGGTGTGGTGCGTCGTTGGTATCCGAGGTTGATGGTGAAGACGATATTTTCTCGTTTGTGGATAGCTGCTGTCTGCAGAAGTACGTAACGTTAGCTCGATGCTGGTTGGCCGGGCCAGTGGACCCTACAGGCCGCTAGCGTGGCCGCCTACAGCGCTGTCATAGCGTCATACAGCCTGGAGCCCTCTGATACAGAGCCAAAATTTCATTCAGAGCCCTCGGAGCCACCACCACCACACCCCTCCCCCACATACCATGTCGCTGCACGACCATCCCCGGGCCTACGGCGCGGCGGCCGTCGCTGTGGCCTTTGCCGCTGGCGTGCTGGTGACCCTCGGCTTCAAAGACCTCTACCCAGACCTTGAGCGCCGCTTCCAGAACAGCCGGAACCATCGCCGTCTGGTGCGCCGGGGCCCGCCCAAAAATGCCGGCCCAGTCCGGCGGGCCACCACCGCGAGCTCGACGGCTGCTGCTCCCGCCGTAACGGCTGTCTCTGACGACGAGTGGTCCATCCTCGGCTCGGGGGCCGGCCGCACGCCTGCACTCTCGGAGGAGCCGACTTGGACCACGGACGAGGCGGACGAGGAAGACGACGCCGGCCACTCCGAGCATCGGCTCCGGCTCCGGACGCCTGCTCCGGTCGGCCACCCCGGCATCGCCGACGGCCTCGCCCAGTGCATCGGCAACACGCCCCTCGTGCGCATCCACAGTCTGTCCAAGGCCACCGGCTGCGACATCCTCGCCAAAGCCGAGCTGCTCAATCCCGGCGGCAGCCCCAAGGACCGCGTCGCCCTGCAAATCATCCGCGACGCCGAGGCCCGCGGCCTGCTCGTGCCCCACCGCGGCGACACCATCTACGAGGGCACCGTCGGCAGCACCGGCATCTCCATTGCCACACTGGCCGGCGCGCTGGGCTACCGCGCCCACATCTGCATGCCCGACGACCAGAGCCACGAAAAGTCACGCCTGCTGCGCGAAATGGGCGCCGCCGTCGAGCGCGTGCCCGTCGCGCCCATTGTCGATCCGGGCCACTACGTCAACCTGGCCCGCCGCCGCGCCCAGGACCACGCCGCTGCCTTTGCCGCCGGCACCAGCCCCAGCCGCGGCTTCTTCTCCGACCAGTTCGAGACCCCCGCCAACGCCGAGGCCCACCGCGCCTCCACGGGGCCCGAGATCCTCGCCCAGCTCGGCGGCGTGCTGCCAGACGCCTTTGTTTGCGGCGCCGGAACAGCAGGCACCCTCACCGGCGTGGCGCGCTTTCTCAAGGAGCCAGGCGTCGGCCCCTCTCGACACTCTGCACCCTCTGCACGCCCCCCCCGCATCGTCGCCGCCGACCCCCAGGGCTCCGGCCTCTTCCACCTCGTCCGCCACGGCGTGCTCTACGCGCCCACCGAAAAAGAAGGCACGCGCCGCCGCTCGCAGGTCGACTCCATGGTCGAGGGCATCGGCATGAACCGCATGACCGCCACTCTCGAGGCCGGCCTGCACCTCATCGACTCCGCCGTCTCCGTCTCCGACACCCAGGCCTGTCGCATGGCCCGCTGGCTTGTCGAGCACGACGGCATCTTTGCCGGCAGCTCCACCGCCGTCAACTGCACCGCCGCTGTCATGACCGCTCTCACCCTTCCGCCCGGCAGCCGCGTTGTCACCATTCTCTGCGACTCCGGCTTGCGCCACCTCAGCAAGTTCTACAAGGCCGTCGACGACGTGCGCACCCGCGACGACGAGCAGGGCGCACCCAAGGAGCTCCTGTCCATCCTAGGGCTGGACGCGAGGGCGTGACGCCGGAGCCAGCAAAGGGCGGTAAGCCCGCAGCGAGGGCCAGGAGGTCCACAAGACCAAGACCAAAATTCAGGACCAGGAAAAAACGGGCGGCGCCCGTTGTATGATTAGGCCGGTCTCTAGCAAATACACAAGATGAATAGAATACATGACAAACTGTCTTCCAACGCCCCGGCTTTTCCTCCCGTGTATCAATATAGATATCGCCGACGCATGGCAAGAGCCGCATTTACGAAAACTAGCCATTAGCATGGACACCAGACCCCAAACAGGCAAAGCATAAACGCAAGCCAACACAAGCAAACTCACCTTCCAGCGGTGCCCGCACACGGTGCACTCGCAAAACGTTGTCATCGGTTCGTCGGCGCTGCGCGTCTGCGCCTGCGTGTAGCTGACCTTTCTCTGCTTGCACTTGCTGCAGGTCAGCGCGTCGCTGATCGACTTCTCCGTCATCGGCACCTGCGCCTTCTTCATGTTCTCCTTGGCCAGGTTCTGCTCCAGCTGCTTGAGCTGCGCCGACTTGAGCTCGTCCGACGACATCACCACAAACGACTCCGCCGCAATGTCGCCCGCCAGCACCCGCTGCGCCAGCGCCGAGTTCGACCGGTTCTTGAGGTTCTGGAACAGCGACCGCAGCTTCGCCTTGTACTCGGCCGTCTCGCCCTTGTACGCCACAAACGCCGCCTTTTCCACCTCGATCGCCCGCACCAGCACCCGCTCCGACAACTCCGTCGACCGGAACGCCAGCCCGTTGTACATCAGCCCAATGCAGTTGTCCCGCGTCTGGATCCCCGTCCGGTTCACGTCCACCCCGTCCACGTCGAACTTGCGCTTCTCGGGGTCGCCCCGGTACTTTTCCGTCGCGCCCGCCGAGCCGGCCGACGCCGCCGCCGAAGCGGATGCCGACGGCGCCGGAGACGCCGTCTTGCTCGCCGGTGTGCTCGCCAGCGACCCGTGGCCCCCGGCCCCTCCCGCTCCGCCGCCACTGCTCAGCCGCGCCTGCGCCGTGCCGCCCCCGTGCTTCTTCTTCTCCAGCTCCACCGCCTTCTTCCACTTGCTCACAATCTCCGCCGCCATCGACTTGACCTCCGCGTTCGCATGTGCTCGCAGTTTGCCCACCGCATGGCCCGCCCGCGTCGACTGTGTCTGTTAGCCTGTGTGTACAGCTCTCTCGAAAGGGCCCGCACCCACCCGTAGCACGTCCTCTGTCGGCGCTGCCCCCTTCTTCAGCGTCCCCAGAATCGCAATAATGCTCGGCGCCGGCTCGTTCGCAGCCACCGCTTTGGTCAGCGCCTTCATCCGCGTCGCCAGCTCCGACTTGTCCGCCATCTTGCTGCTGGGTGTATGTGCAGAGTGAGGCCCGGTTGATAGGGAAGAAGAGAAACGGGAAACGTGAGCGCAGAGTGGAGGGGCCGCTCAAAATAAGGCTGCGGTGGCGCTCGACTGGCCCGCAACTCGTTTTCTTCAGCAGTGGCGAACAAAAAAGGCGCCTGAATGGTTGGCCCGAAACGGACAAGTGTGCCCGTGCCGTGTCCCTCAAGCTGTCGCTGCTGCTGTCGCTATCCTCGTCGCTCGCTCGCTGTGCTGCGGCATCCGCCGGAAATCGGGCTCGGTCAAAAATCCAAAAGATGCGACAATCGATCAACCGCTGCGAAAACGTCGCGCTCTCGAAAATACCGCCGTCGCACACAAACAGAATCTATCCTGGCAAAAAGCAGCCCTTCGGTCAACAGCGTGTGCAGGGGGTGGCCGCAAAGAGCCAATTGTGTCGATGTCCGGTCGCTTGTGACGAAAAAAAGGTGCCCCGTCATGGAATTTCAATTCCGCGATCGAGCTCATCTACGAGTACTTTGTACTTAGTCGTACAGAGCTCGCCGCCCCCAGCTTACGCAGGCCACGCTCCGCAGTCACGTGCCGTCGCATTTGGTCACGTGTCTCACTGACTCGCCTCGCCACCACACCGTTATCCATCAGCGAGATGCAGCCGGTACCTTGCATCCCTGCAAGGCAACAAGAGCTCTGGTGGGTTTCTCCTTATGGTAGAATGTCTCCGTCGGCCCTAACAGCCGCTCCAAGCGTTCCTCACGGTTGTACGCGACTCGCAACACCACCCCCTTCTGCTCTCCCCGACCCTCACCATGAGATCGTATAAGCGTATATTCATCCAAGTCCGACCGGCTCTACCGATTCACAGTTCCTTCTTTTCAAGTTCCTGCCAGCAACCTATGTGAGAGTAAACGAGCTGGTTACACCCTCAAACGCCTCAATGTGCCCCAGCAGGCCCTTGGCATCTCCATAGTACCGGATTCGATATGTTCCTGGTGCAGCCCAGTCCTCCGTTTCCCATGTAATCTCCACCTCGCTGGTGCCCAGCAAGCCGCTCACCCGAGTCCAGCGGTACACCAAACTCCAGTCCCCGTCATCTCGCACCGTCTTCCACGTCGCAACGCCCTCGGTGTTCTCCTCCTCGCCCTCCTCTTTCTTCTCCACGGCGGCAAATGTTCCTTCGAGGCGCAAGTTGTTGCGAGGATTCGCCCCCACAAACTTGCTCTCGACTCGTGCGCCCCGATGGTACACCGACCGCACATCTTGCAGCACGTCCCCAAAGCTCTTGCCCAGCGGCGTCCCGTCCCGCACCACCCCTGTGATGAACGACAAGGACCGGTTGCTGTTGTCCGGCGGAAACGATTCCGGATCTTGTGCCGGCTGACCGGCAGCCGATTCTGCCAGGTACGGCAGATACGACAGCGTCACGTTGATGTATGCCGCCAGCGTGTGTGGACCGTACAGCGTCGATGCGCCCTCGTACCGCTGGATCCCGTATTCCTCCTCTGTCGTGATGTAGTGCGTGTAGCTGTTGGCCGGACCTCCGAGCACAACCACCGGAGATTCAGCCGTCTTCCCGTCCTCCTGCTGCCACCGTGCCACCTCTGCGCCCACTGCTTCTCGCCACCGTCGACCAGCCATCGTGGACGCCTCGCCCGGGCTCACAATAATGACCAGCTGTCCTGCCCGAAATGCCTGCACGTCCACAATATTCGGTGTCCACGCATACGGCGTGTGCAGCTCTCCCACGTCTAGCAGAATCGGCTTTGCCCCGTGGCACACGCGCTGCTCCTCCGACGGCGCCTTGAGAAGATGCGACACGGCGCGCCAAACGGGTGACGTGTTGGACGGATCCGAATCATGCTGCGTGAAATTCACGGCGCCAGGGCCATCGGACGTGCCCGCCGCAAACGAATACCCAAGCGCGGCCGGACACGTCTGCGCCAGCGAGCCGTTGGCGAGCTGAAAGGCAAAGCCAGACATGTTGTGGAAGGTGTGGAACGACTTGACCCAGGCGCCGCGGATGGGGGTCGCCGGCTGGTCGCCGAGGCCGAGGACCATCCTGTCGTAGAGTCCGCGTGCAGCCTCAAACTGCCGCCGCCCAATCTCAAAGCACGACGCCGTGCCCGTGTCGTCGTTCCGGAACAGGGGACCGCGTGCATGGCATGTCTGCGCCTTTCCGTCGCTGCATGTGCTGTTCTCGAAGCTGCAGGGCAGCCCTGTGCCGTCTTCGCACCACGCTCCGAGCACATTGGGGCTAGTGTCGCCCACGTTGGCCTGCGAAAAACCGGCCACAAAGCCCTCTGCCACCGTGGTCGGGGTCTCGCTGCCTCCTTGTCCGTTTTCACGCACGCTCTTCTCAAACAAATAGGCCGCCACGCCCTTATTGTCGCCCGTGATCAGGGTGTTGTTGCCTAGCATCGATGTCCCGTGTGTGGGAAACCAGCTGAGCACCCCAATGTCCTTGTGGTCCGATGCTCGCTTGAACCTGAGCAGCGTCAGCGCCTTGTCCACGGATCCATCGTCCTCGTCCTTTCCATCTTGTCCGCCGCTCGCATTGTATCGTGTACGCTCTTCTTCCGGGTTCGCCAAGTATGCAAACAGGCTGCGGTTGATATTGGCCCCCGTCACCTTGGCCGACGCCACGCTGAGGTAGCCAGGCTGCAGCTGCTCGTGCGCCCTCTGGATCGACAGCGTCGCCCCCTCCACAATCGCCCGGAAACCTTGATGGTCAAACCCCTTGCTCGTCACCTGCGGCAACAGATAGTTCAGCCACCCCCCTGGACCCGAGTGCGAATGCGTCCCGGTCACGGCAATGTTGTGGTGGCCGTACACAGCGTATTCTGGGCCCAAATTCCGCATGCTCTCCAGAATCCCGTATCGCACCGCCGTGTCGCCCGACTGTGTGTCCAGCACGAGATACACAAACCGGTCCGCAGGTTGCTCGGGGTTGCCCACAATAAAAGCGCGCGAATAAAGCCGCTGGCGGAGTCCTGAACCCACTTGCTTCGGGTCCGCGTAGCCCATTAGGTTGATCTCCACCACGGGGCCCGTGATGTCCGCCTTGCCCACGCCCAACAGATACACATCGCCATCCTTTCCTTGTGGTTGGGTGCCGAAATGGGGAACTTCGCACACGGTTCCGGAACACCAAGACGTCGGGTCCCCCCGTACGGTTGGCCAAAAGTAATCCCGTAACGCTAACAAGCACAGAAGTGCTACTGCCCCCAGACCCAGCACCCTCCCCCATCTTATTGTTGACGGCGCTGGGAGAGTGTGCTCCTGGTTGTCCAGCGGCCCTATTTCGGCTTGGTCTTCATTCATGTTGGCTTGGAGCTGGTCCTCACCCAGCTTGGCGGCATCGTCGTGGTACGCCATGACCAGGGGTGTGAAAGATGGAAGTATGATCGCGTACCATTGAACAAATGATGTCAGGACACGAACCAGCGAGAAGATGCTGCCGGCGTTCCCTTCGTTGCGGATGACGAACCGTTTCAGGAATGAAGCTGTAGCGGAGCTGGTTGTCGTTGACAGCCTAATGATATCATAAGAGCTATGCTGGACCCACTTTGGGAAGCTACATACTGTTCTAGGTAAGTACGACTTTACGCACTTCGGCCAGAATTTCACGTGATTTTTTCAATCGAGTCCAAAATGGCGTCACAGCGCTTACTACCTACTCGAGAATTCAACAGTGGTTTTACGATTGTCTCTTCGTCTTTTTTTCCTTTTTGTTTTAGTCGAAGACTGCACTTCAAACATTATTTATAATTAGACTCGTAGTAAAGAAAATCTCTAGACTTTCGACCTTTCCTGAAAGCACCATGGTTTGTCATATTTTACTGCAAAAAATCAAAACAAAAAAGTTGCTAAGCATTTTATCCTATCAGGTCCACGCAGATTCGTCCAACTTCGCGGCGGGCATCACAAAAAAGGATGCTTATGAGCAGGTACTGCAGCAGTCCGAGGGACTATTCTATGATCAGAGAAATTGGGTATGACTTGCCCTATTCGCAATATTCTTTCTGCATGCTAACTGGAATAAAACTACAGGTTTGGTGAGCTTGTTTGATATTTTTTCTTGTTAGACTAAGCAGCGGTAATGCAGGAACATTTATTCTAACTTTGCACATAGCAATCTTGCCAATGCTGCTTCTCTGCTATGGCATGCCTACAAATCTCTCGAGGCACCTAGTAGCCAAGTGAATTGGGCTGGTGAGCTTTTACTCCACCTCCCGAAACCACACACCCTCAAATTTCTTATTTTTCTCATCATCCAGGCTTCTACACGATTGATGCAGCCAAAAAGAACCAGCTTATTCTTGGCCCTTTCCAGGGTAAAGTAGCCTGCCAGGTCATCAAGATCGGCCGTGGCGTTTGTGGCACGGCTGCTGAGCAACAAAAGACGCAGCTGGTTCCCGACGTCGACCAATTTCCCGGCCACATTGCCTGTGACAGCGACTCCCGCAGTGAAATTGTGGTGCCCATCATTGCCCCAGATGCGGCGACACCAGAGGCTAAAGGGCGGCTAGTAGCTATCATTGATATCGACTGCGCCGACCTCAATGGCTTCGACGAAGAGGACCAGGCCTACCTGGAGAAGCTGGCTGATCTGATAGGCCGTGCGTGCGACTGGCCGTAAAAGGGCTATTCATGTCGCATGGAAATACAATGCAATCTATTTCTCTGCTATAGAAGAATACAGTTCCGAAAATGCATATCCAGCAACGTAAAACAAAATGAAAAGGACGGACAAAGGAAATCCAGTAATGCAAGGGAACCAAGAGCCTCTTAGAGTACACGCCATATATAGAAATACAGTCGAACAAATGTTGGAAAAGAAAGAACGAGGAAGCTAGTAGATAGTTTCCCCAAATTAAAAGAGTGAAGGTGTAAAACAGGTGTGATAGAAGTGAAAGATTGGTCGCCATATGCCTCTTTCTCTGGAAGCTCTGTCGTGATCGAGCGGCATCCTACCAGGCGTTAAGTGCCGTACCCAGCCCGCAAAGGCAGGGCTTGCGGCACCCAACCACCAGACATGACCTGCTCCGGAGTCAGCATGTTGTTTCTCCGCGGCGCCTCGACCTGTTGCCGCTGCCCTCGCGGCGCGTCCTCCGTCCCCAGCTGGTGCCAGCCTGTGCCCTTTTTGAGCCGTTGCTGCTGCTGCGGGCTGTCGCGGCCACCCAGCATCAGCTTGGCGGCGCGCTCTGCGCCCAGCCGCTTTTCCTTGAGCGACGACGGGCTGCTCCGTCCCTCGTTCGTGGAGGGCGGATACAGAGAGGGGCCAAAGTTGGGCGACACGCGTGTCCGATCTTGCGGCATAGGCTGCGCAGCCTGCTGGCCATAGGAGTTGGCCGAGAGACCGGAATAGTAGGAAGCATCAGGGTCTTGCTCGTACGGTTGGCGCATCGGCGACTGGGCAGGCCAGCCGGGCTGGTTCGGCTGGTAAGCAAAATACTGCGTAGTGCCTATCTTGTTTTGCGCGTTCGCCAATGCCGCAGCCGGAAGCGGCGATCGCCGTTGTGCTTGCTGGTCCACCCAACTCTGTGTGGCGCTTCCTGGCGGCGCATTGGCTGGTCGGTAGTATTGCGTGCTGTCGATCTGGTAGGGGGACGCACTGCTTGCTCGGGGCGGCATAGGCACCTTGAGCGGCTGTGGAATCAGAGACGGAGACTGGAAGCCTCGGTCCGCACCAACTTCCAGCCGTATGGCCGGGGGTGTGTTGGGGAGCTGGGGCAGCTCTTGGTATCGTCTGTCCATTGACGGAGCTCCCTGCACAGCCGTCTGAGCAGCGGAATACTGTGTCAGATTGACGTTGTAGGGATTCTTCGGGGGCAGGACCCGGATGGGTGGCTGGGATGGATAACGGCTCCCAGGGTCCACATTGTCCAGCTCGCCATCCTCGGCGAATTCGGTCACGATGCTGTCCCGATTCGCAGAGGCCTGTTGTTCAGGCCGCAGGTACCCTGGACCGCCTGCTGCAGCGCCTTCTATGCGGGCAAACGAGTTTGTCTGGGACTGTTCTCCCGTCAGTGTAGGCACTGCTGCAGGTAGCACTGCAGGCGCCACAGGAGGTGGTGCAGAAGCAATAGACGATGCTTGCGACGAGGCCTTGCGTGCCTTTGTGGGCAGCGACTCGGGAGAGATGTAGTACTTGGCATTAGACGCCAGGGGCGTTGCGAGGCCGAGAGAAGCCGCCTTTCTGGCAATGGCAGACGTGCCCCCCTGCTGGTCCAAAGAAGTATATGGCCGCGACAGGTCCATTGGGGACGAAATATCGATGCCCTTGAGGCGACCCGACCGGAGCGGAAAGGCACTCCGTCGTGACTTTTCCTTCGTTGGCGTTGAGAAGTCGTCCAGCAATTGGCGCCGGCGCCGGTGCGAAAGGAGCAACATCGCGACGAGAAGGGCCACGGCAATTCCTGAACCAACGGTAATGCCGGCAATCTTAGCAGCAGAGAGCCCTGGCTTCTGTGGTTTCTGCTCTGTGACTGTTCCTGAGCGAGACGCTGAGGACTCCGGTGAACTGGATGTGGTGGCTGCTGGATTCACCGCAGCAGAAATAGAAGACACCGACGAGGTTGTTGGCGAGGTCGTCTTGGTGGAGGAGGTGGTGGGAGCCGTTGTCGGTGATTGTGTTTTTCTTGTGGTAGCAGAACTATGGGAAGCTCTTGTTGTTGTTGCAACTGTTGGTTGTGGTGGAACAACTTCGGTGGCAACCAATGTAACATGTGTTTCTATGGCTGCACTCTTTTGGCGAAAGCACATAGAGAATGCGTCGGTCGATGCGGCAGCTATGTCGGCGGTATCTCGTTAGTCGACGGTGCAAAATTGTCTCTCACGATATGCCCAGAATGTGCATCTTGTTCTCGCTCCCGACTCACCGCTTGCGTCGTCTCCTGTGCACTGTCCGTCCCGAGACTCGAGCGCAATACAAGAAATGGCAGCCTCGCCGATGGTATATCCGTTGAAGCCAGTATGGGCGCAGAGGCACTGGAACGTTGGTTGGCTTCCACAGGTGCTGGCTGGTAAGTTTACGTCAATGAAGGAGGACAGGCAGTCGATGGCGCATGTTGGCACAAAGTCGACGATATCGCCGGGCAAGGCGATGGTTGAAGTACGTGGCAACACGGCCAGCGCCGTTGCAATGTTTACTTGTAGAGAACTAGACAAGAACAAGGCCTTTCGAACAGTGTTTCGGAGTGACATCTGGGAAAGAAACTGGTTGCCACAGAGGAACGGGTCAGCCAAAAGCAATGTCTAGAGTTCTGGAGAACGGAGATCTGCGGAAGCTGGCCGTCAAACCCGGCTGGGGGCTGGTCTTACCCGACAAAGCTGAGGACTAGGTGTAGGGCCATCGAGATGCCAGCATCTCGAATGATTTGGCTTGCACAAAAGCAAAGTAGATCCAGAAAGGTGTGATAGTCGGTGGTCGGGGAAGCTATCCGCAAGAGGGGCTGTTTCAATGCGATATTCGCTGGCTGGAGGAAGTGGGTGTCGATGCTGATCTCGATGTGGAAGACAACAGTGCTCGCGAGAAGAAGAGGAAAAACCGAATAAAACAGAAATATTACAAAATGAGGTCTTGCGAGAAGAGAGATGAGAATATGGCGATCATTACAACCAGGAGAGAGCGGGCGGCACGAGGCATAAGAACCAACAGCAAAGTAGTTTGAACAGCCGCCCGGAGGTTTGACACGACAGAGCTGCAGCCCCAAGCACGAGTACATGCAGATGTCGAATAACCTTGCCAGGCGCCGTCTGGGGTCTACCAACAGACCCAGCTACGCCTTTTGGGTACCTGGTATCCGCTCTCTTTGTTCCTATTGATCCTCTGCCTTCGCTGCGGCCGCTGTCGAGCATAGCCGCTGCTTACCCAAACTGCTAGTCAGGATGTCCCCCTTCCAAACGTGCGCAAAGCAGCTCAGGCCATTCCAGCTACCAGGCAGCGTCCACGAAGCATGTATGGCCTATGCCTCCACCATTCGTTTCTGGGAGAAGATGCATGGCACGACTAGCAACCAGCTGTAACTACGGTATGCCCCCAACACCATAGCAAATGAGGGCGCCCGGCGCACAAAGGGACTCGTAGCATCAAACAAGCCGTCGACTCCGTATGCTGACCAACGCCAACACCAACAACCAAAAAGGGATACTTTCGCCCGCTCATAGGCCATCAGGACCCGTCTCTGTCATCTTATTGGCCTCTTGGGCCAGACCCCATCTTGCTGCTCTCTCTCTAAAAGCACTTGTATGTACACGGACAAAAAATAACCTGTTGGGCTTGGAGCGGGCCCCGCCGCCTCCATGCCCATTGGCCACCGACCAAATATGGCTGAGGGCCTGGTGGAGGATGCGGGCAGTGCAAATAAACGAAGCAGAGGAAGGCCTATCGAACAGGGGATATGACTCGCCGCCGCCGTCCGGCGCTAAAGGGCGGTTAATTTTCAGGGCGGGATAGGACGGCGGGCGCTAAGTAAAACCGAACTATACCGTAGTTGCACCATAGCTCGTGCGCCCGAGATACGTCTCTCACAGCAGCCACCTCCAACTACGGCACACGTGACCCTCTGTGGCCATGAGCTGCATGTGTACGTCTCTACGCGCCACGACTCGTAGGCGAGATTGTGAAAGGCCTACTTTCACTCCTACCGTCAGATGCTACTGACGGTTCCCGCTCTGTCCGGTGCCGACAGTACGTGTAATTTGCAGATACAACCCCTTGGACAAACTCGTCACTGACTTGAAGCACATCTGGAAACAGGAATGAACATGAGAATATACGACCATAAGAACGCGGCACCTCGAGTCTTGAAACATGTATTTTCCATCACTTTGCGTTTTCTCATTTTTATTTGCCCTCTATTCATGTACAGGTTGCAGGCCGAAAAGTGTTTTTGTCATAACTGGGTTGGTATAGATGTGGCCGGGCAGCGGCACAGTTAGACAGCCTCCGAATAGTCGCAGAAAATCATCATCCTTCCCTCCTCCCGCTCTTATCGTCTTACTATGGCTCCTAAAATACATCATCGTGCTGTTTCTGCTGCGCCATCATCCGTGGCGTCGTCACTGCGCAAAACAAGAGGAACCGAAGGCAGAGAAGGATCCTGTTCAAACGGCACAAAATCGGCCGATTGTTTCAGAACAAGGCCCCGCACCCTGATGCCCTGTTGGGAGCTGCGTTATCGGGTGGCACTCAGATCTTCAGCCTTGTGTTAGTACTTAAGAAGTGCGAAAGAAGTGCAAAGGCCCGTAGGATGCCAGGGGAGGACTGACTATGCCGCTGGAGCGCCACCAGGGACGTAATTGGGCTGTGCCCGAGCCGACTTGACAATATTCCGGACCTTCTCCTCGGTGTCATCCCAGTCGTCGGGGCTGAGCTGGACCAGGTCGATGCCGTAAAAGTTGGCAATCTCTGACAGAGCATTAAAGCTCTTCTTGTCGTAGACGAAGCTGATGCTGACTCCGACACGGCCAAAACGACCCGTCCGGCCAATACGGTGCAGATAGGTCTCGGCATCCGGTTCGGTATCGCTAGTGCCCTTCATCGGAATGTCGTAGTTGATGACCATGGCGACGCTGGACACGTCAATACCACGGGCCAAGACGTTGGTGGTGATCAGGACCTTGCTCTTGCCGGTGCGGAAGTCGTTGAGCAGCGCATCGCGGCTCTCGCCTTCGTAGGCACCGTGCAGCGCGACGACGCTGTTGCCGTCGGCGACCATTCTCCGCTCGATCTCGCTTGCGCTTTGGCGGGTCTAAAATAAAAAGAGGTCAGCTAGGCGTCCACAGAACCGTGGCAAGGGGCAAGAGACAAAGAGGCAACCTTGGCCGTGTGCACAGCCAGCACACAACACCACAAACACGCACCTTGACGAAAATGACGGATGAGCCAATGGTCATGAGGCCGTACAGCTTGCACAGCACCTCGTACTTGTCGCTCTCGGACGGGCAGTCCATGTACATCTGCGAGATGCCGCGGACGGTCAGGTCCTGCTGGCGCAGGCGCATCTGGTTGGCGCTCGGAGCAAACTTCTCGGCGTAGCGAAGGACCTTTTCCGGAAAGGTAGCCGAGAAAAGCAGAATCTGAATGGACTTGGGCAGTTTCCTAGAGGGGACGTCAGTACACCGAACACAAGAGGCCCGACCGGACGAGTCGTCTATGGAGGCAGAGGACGTACTCCTTGATTCTGGAGCACTGCTCGCCCATGCCCTGCAGGTCCAGCATGTTGTCAGCCTCGTCAATAACGAGGGCCTTGAGCTGGGAAGTGTCAAACTGTCGTCTCCGCATCAGGTCAAACACGGTGCCGGGCGTGCCAATAACCACGTTCGCCTGCACGGCGCTGCCTCGCTCGATGACGCCGGGAATAGCGGCAGCCACCTTCAGGCCCTCGCAGAACTTGCCGATGGCGTTAACGACGGTCTCGATCTGGCGTGCCAGCTCGCGGGTAGGCGTCAACAGCAGCGCCTGCGGTGTGTTGAGCTGGGAGAAGTCGACGCGAGATAGGGCGGTCACGACGAAGGCGGCGGTCTTGCCGGTGCCGGACTGCGACTGGGCGATCATGTTGCGGGGAGGGTCCGAGAGCATGAGCGGGAGAGCGCGCTCCTGGATCTTGGACGGCTTGAGGATGCTGAGATCGCGCAGACCGTCGACGATGGATTTTTTGCTGTCATGTTAGGAGTGTGATCCCCGCGAACAAGCTATGCACAACACACCAAGCCTTGCACTCACAGGCCCATCTCGTCAAACGACGTCACTGACGACAGCGGGTTGTCGGAGTCGCTCTGCAGCTCGCTCAGTTTGACCTCGACGTCGTACTTCGACTCGACCAGGCCGGTGCCGTTGGCGGCGGCATCCTGGATCGGCGTTTCCGCAGCAGGCGCGTCGGCAGGCGCTGCCGCGTCAGGCCGGGTGATACGGCTCGCAAGGTCGGCCATGGCTGTGTCGGAAGCGAAGTCGCGATGCAAAATATGCTAGGAGGTGCTGCTCTGTGATGCATGCGATGCAACGGTCAGTCAGTCTGGGGAGAAAAGGCAGGAAAGACGAGACAGAGCTGCAGGATGGAGTCGACACGCACTGAATAAAACGTGACAGAGCAAGCAACAATGGGAACAGCGGACCCCAGGCAACGCTCGACGCGGATCTATAGATGCTCCCTGTAAGCGGTGACCGTGTCCTTGAACAGCACGGAATAAAGCATGAAAAAAGGCTGCTTGCGGTTGAGGGTGGGGTCAAAGAGCTGTCTACGAGTACGCAGTAGTGCTTGCTTCGTTTGGTGCCTCGCCTGTTTTGCTGGGAAAGGAGGGGCGAGCTACGGCACGTGATTGGCTTAAAGCTGAAAGGGGGCCCTAAGCCGTTATAGCCATACGGAGTAACTACAACTACACCTTTCTATTTGATCGCGAACCAGCGAAAGTACCAGCGGCCCAGACAGGGCAACGGTCACATGCAGGTACCTCTTGTTCTAGCATGGCTAGAAGAGAGGCACGTTGCGCCGTCGCCTGCCTTTTTATTCCGTGCCATGCACGGCACTCTCATTTCCAGCGAGACGTATTTGCTCGTTCTTTGCAGGGACAGGTACCTTATGTAAGAAATACGAGCGCTGGCTCCTTCCTGCGTAGGTTACCGGAGGGGCCGTAATTGAAAGGGCCACAATACTTGGCCCCCAGATGTTTAGTGACGACTATAGCATGGCACCGCAAAGGGAGCCCTAAAACCGGCCACCTTTTCCGTCCCCCGCATCACAGCAGCTGATTGCAGATTCGGCGAGACGTACGCGGCCAGCACCGCAGCACCGCAGCACCAGCACCTGTGTCCCTCGTGATCCTGCGACGCCTTGGCGTGATTCTGGAGAGTCCGCTTGGTGGTTCTGCTGCTTCGCACGACCGACAAGCCGCATTGCCCAGCACAGTCGCCCCCGATGGCGACGGCAAGTGCGCCGACATTCGGCTCTGAGCTTAGGGTAGGGGAGGAGAGAGAAGGCTGGCTGGGAAGACACAATTGTCGGGCGGAACAGTTAGCTAACACTGGGACAGGATGGCTTCAAGCCCGCCAACGCCTGGGTGGCCAACGGGATCGCCTGGCTGGACGACATACAGCAGTTCTACCGCGAGCGGAGCGCCATCGAGAAAGAATATGCCAGCAAGCTCAAGGCCCTAGCCAAGAAGTACTTTGAGAAGAAGACGCGGAAATCGTCTGTGCTCAGCGTGGGCGAGACGCCAGCCATGACGCCGGGCTCGCTGGAGAGGTGAGGCCGGCTCGAGGTGCTCGCTCCTCTATCGTGTGAGCTGTACTGATGCGTCTGTAGTGCGTCGCTCACAACCTGGACGACACAGCTCACGACGCTGGAAGCGATCTCGGACGAGCACGACCACCTGGGCAACGACATCATCACACAAGTAGCGAACCCGCTGCAGACGCTGGGGGCGCGGTTTGAGGAGCTGCGCAAGCGGCACGCAGACTACGCAGACCGAGTGGAAAAGGAGCGGGACGCCTCATTCAGCGAGCTGCGCAAGGTCAAGGCCAAGTACGACGCGGTGTGCCAGGAGGTGGAGAGCCGGCGCAAGAAGACGGAGTCTGGGTTCGGGCAGGCCAAGGCGCAGAGCGCGTACCAGCAGCAGGTGATTGAGATGAACAACGTCAAGAACACGTACGTGATTGCGATCCACGTGACGAACAAGCAAAAGGAGCGGTACTACTACGAGTACGTGCCGGAGCTGCTGGACTCGATGCAGGACCTGGCCGAGTTCCGCACGCTGAAGCTCAACGACCTGTGGACGCTGGCGTCGCGCCTGGAGGCGAGCATGCGGCAGAAGAGCACGGGCATCGTGGAGCACCAGACGCAGGAGATTGCGCGCAACCAGCCGCAGCTGGACTCGCTCATGTACATCCGCCACAACGCGGCGCCGTGGCAGGAGCCGCTGGACAGGGTCTTTGAGCCGAGCCCCGTGTGGCATGACGACGACGCCATGGTGGTGGACGAGAGCGCCAAGATTTTCCTGCGCAACCTGCTCAACAAGTCCAAGGGGCAGCTCGGCGACCTGCGGCGCGAGGTGGACAAGAAGCGCCGCGAGGTCGAGGCGGCGCAGGCGCTCAAGCAGCGCGTGCGTGAGGGCCGCGAAAAGAAGGACGAGGTGTACGTGGTCACGCAGATGTTTGCCCTGCAGGAGGAGCTGCACCAGGTCGAGCGGCGGCGGCTGACGGCCGAGATCGAGACGTCGACCATCACGGCGGCCGTCGGCGACGTGACGCTGGGCGCGCGCAACCACAACTTCAAGTCGCAGACCTTCAAGATCCCCACCAACTGCGACCTGTGCGGCGAGCGCATCTGGGGGCTGTCGGCCAAGGGCTTCGACTGCCGCGACTGCGGCTACACCTGCCACAGCAAGTGCGAGATGAAGGTGCCGGCCGAGTGCCCGGGCGAGCAGACCAAGGACGACCGCAAAAAGCTGAAACAGGAGCGCCAGGAGGCGGCCAACACGCTGCTGAAGCCCGGCGGAGGCGGCGCCGCCGCCGCGCCGCCAGACAACGTCGCCGAGCTGCCCGGCCTGAGCCGCTCCAACACCATGAACTCGCTCAGCTCGGGCTACGCCACCAGCGCCCACCGCTCCATCTCCGGCGCACGGTCGCCGACGGTGCCCGAGGACGGCGTCGGCACCGTGGCGGCGGTGGCTGAGCTGCCTGCGAGCCCCAACCCGCGAGGCGGCAGCTCAACCCCGGCCGCGGGCGGCGGCTCCCGCAAACGCATCATGGCGCCGCCGCCCGTGGCGTACATCAGCGAGCTGCCCGGGAGCACGCCCGACAGCAAGGGCGGCGACCAGCCCAGGGGCAGGATGATCTACGGCTTCGACGCCAGCGGCGAGGGAGAGCTGGCTGTGCCGGAGGGACGGGAAGTGGTGATTATAGAACCAGACAGTACGTTTTTTTCTCGTCTTTGTCCCCCCCCTTTAACGTCTAGTCTACACCCAGGACTCCCAGGCTTTCCTGTTTCCTACATCACGCACAGCTAACAGACAGGCGGCTCGGGCTGGATCAAGGTGCGGGCTGGCTATAAGGAGGGCTTGGTGCCGGCGTCCTATGTGGACGTATTACCGGCCGCGCCCACCGCCATCGTGGCACAAAATACAGGACAGTCAGCACGGCCACCGTCGACCTACTCCAACAGCGGCTCGTCGGTCGGCACCAGCGGTACCGCCGGTGGTGGTGGCGGCGGCGGCGGTGCCAAGAAGAAGGGCCCGGCGGTGGCGCCGAGGAGGGGGGCCAAGAAGCTCAAGTACGTTGAGGCCGTGTATGCGTACTCAGCGCAAAGCGATGCCGAGCACAGCATGGACGAGGGCGAGCGGTTCGTGCTGGTCAAGGAGGATCCGGGCGACGGCTGGGCCGAGGTGGAAAAGGGCGGCTTGACCAAGAGCGTGCCGGCGAGCTACATCCAAGCGGTGTGAGTGTTGTGAAGGGGGAAAAGAGGTGGGGGGAAAGAGGTGTGGTGTGAATGAGGGAGGGATGGCGATGGGATAAAACCTAGATGGCGGTTTGGGACGAGCCGAGCTGTGCATATGGCTGCTTATTGCATTACGGCGTTGGCGTGCATGCAAACGAGTTTCTGGTAGATGTCGATGTGTATAAATACGTTACTATATGTGTGGGAAGTGTATTAAACGGCACGTGTTGCAGAAGTGTGGCTGTGTCGCGCATTGTCTCTCGCAATTCCGTTTAGTGAGGATGTGCAAGTTCCTGTGTCGCAAGTCGTCCTCGTACACCGCACACCAGCTGGATATGAGCAGGCAGCGCCCCGAACCACTCCGCTTATAGCGTGCAGCGCCCCCGAATAGGGGACCAATCGCTGGCACAGCGCCCCGAAGCCAGCCCGGCTGGTGAAACCACACCCCCTACGCCGCCCCCGAACTAAAAACCCACACGCACATCCACACGCAAGTCCCCACAGAACGGCTGCCGCCCAGCTTGAAACCGGCACGATTTTACCTAGATTAGAGCGTGTGCCATGCACCGGCCACCGATCGAGGGTGCCATGAAAGGGGGGGGCTTCCCTGTTTTTGCTTGCGCGGGAATGGCGTCTCCGCCGTAGCGTCTCCTGGAGGGCTGTCAGCTTGGAAGCCCCCCCGGCGTGCGACTCCGTCGGTTCGGAGCTCATTTGGCAGATTCCTGTTTTTGGTCTTGCGAGGGCACCAAACCGCTCTCACTTTGTCTGCCCAATGCGCCACAGCAACCTTGGTCGGCCCAGCCCAGCACAGTATACGAACACGGTGTTATACGAGCGGCCGTCGTATGATAGTACGTTGGGCACACGAGTACGAGATACTCCGTGCCAATACGAGCGGATGGGCTCGCTGGCACGCTCGTATTCTCACGCCGCTGTGGGCTCGCGCTTCTAGAAGTACCCCGTACACGCAAGCCGTGCTGCACAAGACGCTGGGCAGGGTACTTTGACACAAGCTTTTTCAAGCATATTTTTATAGCGCGTCCGAGTCCGTATTAGCTGCATGTACTCCGTCTTTTGCGCGCACAGTCTCCGTGCACCGCACTGTGCTAGCCTCTGTTTGTCGCTATTTGCCCTCTATTCGCCCTCTGTCGTCGGCGCCAACCAGCCCAGGATCGCCGGCGCCATACACGGTGTACCTGTAAATAACACCGACCCGTTCCTGGAAAGCGCGCCGCTGGGTCCATTCTTAATGCGCCACTCCACCCTGAGGTGCCTTCTCTGCCCATCTGTTAGGGTACGGAGTACCTACTCCTGGTACAGGCACTCTTTCCCTTTCGGAGCTGCGGATTTCATATGGACGTGTTGCCTCTCGCTACCCGTCTCCTCATTCCTCCCTTCTTTCCTTCTGTTCTGTTTCATTCGTCGTATTTATCCTTCTCGTTCCTCATCGCCATCTAGACTCTTCTTTTTCCTCCCCTTTCCTTCTTTCCTTTTATGCTTCTCGTCCTTCGCTCAGTGCCTCTTTCATTGGCCGCCTCTTGTCCTCTTTTTTAATCCTCCTTTCGGCTTCTCCGTCCTTCGTTTCCGGCTTGCTCTCTCGTTCCAGGTTTTCCGGTCCATCGATCTTTTCCCGCCAAAACAACAAACCATCGCTCGCTTTTGCACCTCAGCCTTGCCCTTGTCCCATATTTCATCATGGTGTACCTGACCCTGACTGCCTTGGCTGCGGCCTTGGCTGCCGTTCCCCAGGTGGCCGCCAAGCCGTCCAAGACGATTCCCCAGCTTCCCAAGCGCGCCAACTCCGTTCCGACGGTGACGGCGTCTGGCAATGGTAGGCCTTCTTCACCCTCGTCGCTGTCTATTACGTCCGGGCAACGCCGTTGACTGACATGATGCAGCCTTCTATGCTGGCAGCACGCGCTTCTACGTCCGCGGCATTGACTACCAGCCCGGTGGCTCTTCTGATATGGCCGACCCCCTGGCCGATTCAACGGTCTGCGCCCGTGACATTGCCGAGTTCAAGAAGCTGGGAGTCAACACCGTTCGTGTCTACATCACCGACAACTCCAAGAACCACGACACCTGCATGAACGCCCTGGCTGCTGCCGGAATCTACGTCATTATCGATGCCAACAACCCGCTGTACTCCATCAACCGCGAGAACCCCGCCCCGTCCTACAACTCGGTCTACCTGCAGAGCGTTTTTGCGACCATTGACGCCTTTGCCAGCTACACCAACACCCTGGCCTTCTTCTCCGGCAACGAGGTTATCAACTCCACCGCCGAGTCTACCCTGTCTGCGCCCTACGTCAAGGCTGTCACCCGTGACATGCGCCAGTACATTTCGGAGCGTGGCTACCGCAAGATCCCCGTGGGCTACTCGGCTGCCGATGTGTCCCAGAACCGCATGCAGCTGGCCGACTACATGAACTGCGGCACTGACGACGAGCGGAGCGACTTCTTCGCCTTTGTAAGTGGATGTGACAGCACGAGGCCATACCTGTTCGGACACCCGCTAATTTGCTGCGCTTGCTGCTAGAACGACTACTCCTGGTGCAACACCAATTTCCAGACCTCCGGCTGGGACCAGAAGGTCAAGAACTTCACTGGCTACGGCCTGCCCATCTTCCTGTCCGAGTACGGCTGCATCACCAACGGCCGTGACTTTGGCGAGATCGAGGCTCTGATGAACAAGGAGATGACTGGCGTCTACTCGGGCGGCCTGATGTACGAGTACGCTCTGGAGGCCAACAAGTTCGGCATTGCCTCGATCAGCGGCACCTCCGTCAGCGAGCTGCCCGAGTTCACCAAGTTCGCCAGCGCCCTCAGCGCCAACCCGGCTCCCACTGGCAACGGCGGCGCCGATTCGACCACCAAGGCCCAGAGCTGCCCCACCAAGGACTCCGACTGGCTGGTCGACTCGACCAGCCTGCCCGCCATTCCCGACGACGCCAAGCAGTACATGACCAAGGGTGCTGGCACCGGCCCCGGCCTGACGGGCGACGGCTCTCAGAACGCCGGCAGCACTAGCACTGGTGATGCTACTTCAGGCTCGGCCAGCTCCACTTCGACCAGCAAGAACGCCGGTGTCACTCTGAACGGCCCCATGGACAAGAGCCCTCTGTATGTGTCTGCCGTCGTCTTCGCTTTCACGCTCTTCGGTGCGCTGCTCCTGTAAATGGAGAATGCCACTGGATGACGTCGGTCGGCCTGGCTCCTCTCGCCGGCTACAGGGCAACCTAGTATGGGCATAGGCTGCAGAAGGGATTTGTTATGTTCATCACAGGTTTTCATCGTTCGGGGTCACCATGACGCGCAGACATGCATACACACGCATGTTCTCTTGGTTGCGCTCACACTCCTTTATTTTCTTTTTGCTTTTTTGATTTTCTTGTTGGTTTCATCGCTCTCTGTTCCTCTCGGTCTAGGTTGGTTTTGGCTGGCAGTCCCCCAACGTGTAGTCGTTGGCGGCCTCAGGACGGAATAATATGCAGTAAGTTTGCTACGAATAGCCTTGTGCGTCGTCGCAGGCTCTTATTTGTTTCCTTTACTTCTCAATACGCTTTTTTTTCGGGAACGTCTCGTTGGCGGTGGTGCTATAATACCGAAGGCCGATGCGAATTTTGAATAGCATAGGTTCTCAGTCCTCGCTTGATCAATCAACATTAGAATTGACTTCTTTTTTTTTCTCTTATTTTCATAGGCACTAAACTTGATTGTTCCTGAGTTCTTGTGGCTATGCACCTTTTGTACGACAGTTGTTTGGCAAGAACCGCTTGCTCGACATCAAAGACAACAGACACAGACCACAGACCACATGCCCTCTCTTCCGGCCACAGTAATATGTCTATTTTGCTTTCGGGTGCTCCTACTCGGACACAGCGGATCTGGGCTAGATAATGGCAATAGGGAACACAAAATGACAACGCAACATGCATAGCGCTGTGAGCCCATGCCGTCTTCCTACGTATGCATAGATGTGCGTTTCACAACGCGTGCATGCTTGCGTCTGCACATCGATGCGCGCAAGATCTGAGCACAAAGTGCTCGTACTCGTGGCTATTTTCTTCACTTACGTTGCAGGCCTCCCTCTCGTCTATCCTCGGTCTGGCGAGTGATCTTCGGAACGTGCAAAGGAGAATGGAGACAACTGGAGGCACCAAGCCGTCAGCCTCCGTATTCATTTTTGGCCGTAGCCTCCATTGGGTTGTATGTTTGCCATTTCCTGTTTGTAATTGTACCATTCTACTCCGCACGGCGTACTGTAGCCGTAAGTGGTGTATGTATATACGTACTGGTCTAGATGTTAACGAAAATGTCTGTATGAGGATGCACAGAAAGAAACCGTGCGCGGCAGCGATCTACCAGACCTGTTCTTCTTTTTTTTGTGCAGTGTATCTTTGTTTGTTTTTTCCCATTTTCATTTTTTTTAATTTATTTTCCTTTTGTTTTAAATAAACAGCCATATGGATCTATAACCTTGCTGTGTAGATCCTAGGCCCTGTCGCGCCTATTGTCCATCTATAATGTATATTTTTATACATTCGGCTCGCTCCAGGCGAGGCGCGGAAACAGAAACCGGCGATGGGAAAGCAGATCTGCCTGCTAGCAGATAGGGGGGCAACAAAATATATTAAATGCCCCCCTCCCCAACGGCACTGCGGTTACATCCGCGTAGAAAGTGGTTGTATACTATACCGAAGATAAATGAAAAAAAAAATTAAGCCACTAGAGAGAAAAAGTTTCAGCAACAATGGCTGCTGTGCAACGGAGACAGCAAATTTGCATCAAGCCACGGCTAGTACAACATAACGAGTACGTCGTAGGTGGTACGGCCCCAAAAGAGAAGAACCAAGGAGACGCGGCCAGATAAGTGGGTGGCGTGTGATTGAAAGACAGGCGTGTGTGGGAGAGGGCGTTGGCATCACTAGACAAAGTACTGCCACACGATCCATGGAATGGACAATGTTCTGTGTTCTCTGTCTCTCCCAAATGCGTCTGCTCACTCTAGGATTTCATCGTCTTGTTGCCCGCGATCGACTGGTTTTTGTAACGATCGGAACATAGAAGTACACAACCCTGGCACAAGACCTGGTCGCCGAACCATGCACAGAAGATGTCTTCTTATGCACACCCCCCCTCTATTATTGTGCCTCTCGTATGCAGTTGTGCTGTTCCTATTTCGAGGATCTGTATACGGTAGGCGACGCATCACATCGCACAAGAAGTAAAAGCAAATAACAAAGGGGTCTCTGCTGGACGACAACGCAGAAATTACGGGACTGGCTGCCTTGCTCGACCAACTCACACCCGCTGGGTCTCATCCCCTGGTTCTCGGCGCTCAGCCGACACAATACACAATAAACCAGCAGATACGAGTACATACGGAACAGTTAGTACATTAGTACATGGCTTGCACAACGCGGGGCACAGAGAACGTAATGGACGTATATGTATACTTCTGTTTCTTATATGGTCATAAAATGTATTCCGGTTTGCCGAGGGGAATTGGGTGAGTGAGATACACAAGTAAAATAGCAGATAAATGGTGCTGTCATGACTCTTTGTAAATTGAACAACCAACAAAAACAAACCGGCAGCGGAAAGAATCCTAAAGGCAAATAAAAGTAAAATCCGATAACTAGAGCGTTTCCCGAGAAAAAGAACCAAAAGCAAGACGTGGGTGAGAACGCGGGGGGAATCAAGAAAGAGGTATCCAAAAATAGCAAGATGAGGGAAACCAGTATGAGGGTGGAGGTATAGGATATATACACACACAACATAAAAGCCATCAACAATCGCGCCCTTCATTTTCTTTGCCTCAAATCAAAAAGGGAATTGCCAACAAAAAAAAAGAAGGGAGCTTGTGGCTGATGGAAATAAAAATGAAGACGCTCGCTCGCTGCTCGCTGTTCGCTTGCATGCATGCTTGCTGTGCTCGCTCGTTTTGTGACCGCTTCTTCTCGCTCGTTTTTATAGGGGGTGATGCGTGTATAGCTGTGCAGGTGGTGCAAGGGGTAAAAGGGGGAACGATCAATTTTTTTGTTTGTCTGCCATCCATCCAGCCGTTTGTCCGTTCTTCCGTTCTCAAAGTTCAGCTCCTGGCGGTGTCCCCTCTCGCTCCTCGAGAGCGCCAGCCCTTCCCAAAAACCACAAAAAAACAGTCCTGTCAAGCCACTGCCTTCTTTCTCGGCGCCCCGGCCCACCGTTTTGGTTGGGAAGGCCACCCGTGTCTATTGTTCTCCCCCGACTCGATGAGGGGGAGAGGGAATAGACGGGCCGGAGGGTTGAGAGCCGAGATAAGAGTGGTTGATATCCCAATGATCGAGTCCCCGGTGCCCCTCCATCGTTAAAAATTAAACAGAACAAAATCGCCAGGGAACATGGTAAGAATGAAGACGAAAATAAGAAAAACCAAAGTCAAAAACAAGTTCCCGACAAAACCAAGGCGTAGTAGGGGAGAGAATAAAAGATATAAGAATCGGGGGAAAGAACGGCAAAAAGCCCGTCTTAGAAAAAAGGAAATAGAGATGAAAGATGAAAGAAACAACCAGTATCACAGATCAGAAATAGGAAAATAGGAAAGAAAAAGAAATAAGAAATAGAAAAACATATAAGAAAAGAGTAAAGGGAAAAGAGAGAAAGAGGCAGCCTCGGCACCTGCTTTAACGCATTGGGGTATACGTGCAAGGTCCCGAAGACGCCGGCTCGGGGGTCTCCCGGCTGGGCCTGGGCCGTGGTGTATCAAGGCGCCCGTTCGCCGAGAAAAGCGGGCGCGGCTCACAGCCTCGCAGACAGGCAGGACGTGCTTGGCCAAGCCGTTCTCCGCCGCTGCCGGCGCTCCCGGCTGGCCGTGTGCGCCCTCCGCTGCCACGACGCCGTCCTTCTGTGCTGGGGGCCGTCACGGCGCCGGTCGGCCGCATCGAGTCGCTGCATAGACGTGCGCAGCCGTGTGGTCACGGCGAGCGCTCAAAAAGCCGACGGCGCGGCGGCGAGGCAGCCCTCAGTGGCGCTCGTCGTGCTTTGAATTCGGGCGCATGGTGCGGCTCTCGAGCTGCTTCTTGCGCTCGAGCTTGGCATAGTGCAGGCCGCAGGCGTTGCAGAGGGTGCGGGCGCCGTCAGGACCGCGGCGCCATTCGGGGGTGTCGATGCGGTTGCAGCTGTGGCAGCGTCCAGGGGGGGCGGCTCTCTGCTGTTGTCAGTGTCTGTCGTTTGTCTCCCCTTGGGCTTGTCCGCTCTCACTTACCCCCCGTCGCTTTTTCACCTCGGCCATGCCGTAGGGCTTCCCTATGTCGGTGTAGACGCCCCCCTCGACGTCGTCGTAGCCTTTGTGGCGGTTGCCGGCGGCGCCGTTGCGCTCGTTGACGGCGGTCTGCTGGATGATGCTGCGCAGGTTGTCGAGCATGGTCTTGAGCCACTCGGCGTTGTGGATCATCTCGCAGACCTCGCGGTCGCTGGGCATGCGGCCGGCAATGGGCTGTACGCCGTGCTCTTCGCGGGCGACGCTGCCGAACGCGTCGGCGAAGTTGTAGATGGTGCGGGCGCTGCTTCCGATCTATGCAGTCAGCGTCTGTTCCCAGTCCGTCCGTTTCTCACGTCTCCGTCGGTGTGCATGATTGTCGTTTCGTTTCTTGTTTCTTGTTTCTCATCTTCACGCGTGCTCGTTTCGCTCTCACATGCTCGTCCCCTGTTTCAGAATTCATAGAACCCACCATCTGTAGACAATCACTTACCCGGATCAGGTACTCGCCGTAGTTCCAGGCGTCGTAGTGCCGGGTCATTGCCTGGTCAAAGCGTGTCCGGCGATTGAAATCCGGCGAGCCCTCGTGCACGGGGGTCGACTGGTGCGCCTCGTACGGCGACGGCAGCGAGGATCCCGGGTGCCGCGGCGACATGGGATAGGTCGCCGACATGGGCATCTGGCCCGGCGGCGGCGGCAGCGGCTGCTGGGCCGACGAGGGCGCGCCGTACATGTGCGCCGACGACGACGACGCCGCCGACTGCGGCAGGTAGATGTTGAGGTGCGGAGGTGTGTGCCCGTGGCGCGGCTTGGGCGGCTCCTGTGGTGACGGCTGGTGGTAGCCGTGGTGTGATGGTGGTGGCGGCTGTTGGGACACCTGCTGCTGCTGTGATGGCTGGGGGGGCTGTTGCTGGTGGTAGGAGGGCATGCCGGACGAGGAGGAGCCGTCCATGGTGGGAGGCGGTGACGGATGCGTGCCCATGGCCGCCTGGGAGCGGCCCGACGAGGGCGGCGGTGGAATCTGGGTCGAGCGCATGGAGCTGCCGTACGCAGCAGACGCCGACATGGGATCTTGCCGGGGGCCGTACAAGGACGACGAGGCCGAGGAAGACCCTGGCGGCGGCACGGAGTGGTGCAGGCCGTGCGGCGAGGGCAGGTGGTCGCCGGACGCTTCGGTCGAGTAGGAGCGCGCCGAGGTGGGCGCAAAGGGCGAGGGCAGACCCGTGGTGGCGACGCCGGTGGAGGGGCCCGAGGAGGAGGAGGAGGCCGCAGCAAGGGCAGAGGCAGACGCGGCGGAGCCGTAGGAGCCCGGATTTCCCTTGCCAATGACCTCCTGTATTGACGGGAGGGACTGGCGGTGGGCCATGTCGTTGTCGTCCGAGGTGCGGCGGGAGTCGACGGGGGAGATCAGGCCGGGAGCAGAAGGATGTGTCTGGCCGGCGGCGTGGTAGCCCGTCGCGGAGGAGAGGGACGGGTGCGGATAGTAAGGCGTGTTGGGGCTCATGAGAGCCGCGGCGGCCATGCTGGGGCCGGCGAGGATGGTTGTATTTGTATTGTGCGGTGGAAACAGGGACAGCGGTGCTGGCTGGGAAGAGTAGGCCCGGGAGTGCTGGTGGTTGCTGCGCTGGTTCTGACTTTGGTTCTGGTTGTTGTCGAAGTGATCGCTGGCAAAGACGGCGTCAACAGGTGTGCTTTACGCAGAGAGGCACACGGCAGAAAAGAGAGTCACGCCGCACGTTCACAGATGCACTCGGGGAAAGAGAGCGCACGGAGAGTGTGGGGGGAACGGCCAAAAAGACGCGGGAAACTTAAGGAGCATCAACACAAAGAAAGATAACACACGTTTGCCTGGCGCCAAATTCACCCGCTTCCATAGCGGGAGGTGCAGGTTGTGCTCAGCACGGTTCGGAGAGCAACGTCGAATGCGGAGAGCAAGAGGGGCCCTGGCTGGTCTGGCGATCGAGGAGCTGCGGGAGGCCTTGGCGAGAGGCGGAGGGAGTACGTGGAAGGGAGAGAGAGTACGAGTATAAGAGAGTGGAGGAGGAGTGTAAGCCGTCTTCGAGGTCGTCAGCCGAGGCGTGTGGTTTGTCGTGCGAGGCAGGAGCAAGTTGAGGGGGGAGGAGCTGTGCTTCGTACAAAAAACAGCTGGATCTTGATACTGAGGTAAGGTGCTTAGCTCGTCTTTCGTAATGGTCGTCAGTGTCGTGGTTCTGGGGGGGGGGGGTTGGAATTGCTTTTCGGGAGCGAGGAGCAGCAAAGAATTGGAATCGGGTCGGGTGCAGGGCAACCAAAACTATATAAAGGCTGGAAATACAAAAAGTGTCTGGCGTGGAGGAGGTGGAGAGCAGAAGAGAGTGTGAGATCAAAGTCGGGGTGTGGTGGTGGGAAAGCGCCTAGTCAAGTACCCATCGGAAATGGCAGCCAGAGAAAAAGCGAACCAGAGCGGTCGTTGGGGCTGAACGAGCGAGCAATGGGATGGTATCGCACAGATGGGATGGGCTTGGATGGGCGGGCCAGGATATGGGTTAGGAAAGGGGTGGTGGATGGGAGACCGGGGGGGAGGGAATTTGGGGGGAAGAGAAAAGAAGGGGGGGGGTGTGCATATTCATATGTACGAGCATGTATGCATATGGACTTTGGTGCTCACTTTTCGAGAGGAGAGTCAAAAAAGAAACTACGCCCCGAAAAACCAAATTATCAAAGGATTCTTAGTAAATCATAGTAAAACAGAGACAGGCTGGAGCAGGCTCATACGAGTAGAAGATGATGGCAGGAGCCCCAGGTTACAAGTCCTCCGTAAAGATGCTGAGTTCAATGTACTCTTACTCGTAGGCGTGCTCATCATCTTACTCCGTACGCTAGACGGCTGGACAAGCACACCAAGCACACTAAAAGGACGGCTTATGGCCGTGGCAGGGTGAGAACCAGTTTGATTAGATCGATGTGACCGGGGATGGGAATTGGGGGGGGGGGGGGGGGGGGCTGGGTTGTGGTAGCAGGGGCGTGGAAGAAGACGTGTGTGTGAATACGGAGTATTAGAGTATCATAAATGTGAATTTGTTATGTACGCCGTAGTGTATGAAATGTGCTTGTAATTGTATATATTCAGTTGGCCGAGAATGCCATGAGTGCTGGGTCCGACTACAAAAGAGGCCTGTAGCTGCCCATAAGCGCTGTAAAATAGGCAGGATACGGCCAACTTCGTGCTCTTGGCGGCTCGACAGCTGTGGTCGCATGGCCTTGTACTCGCATGTGCGCAGTCGCACTAGACAGTACGGAGCCTGCAGAGGCCTGCACAGCTGCTCTGACGCCGTAGCATCGCTTCTCCCACTGCATCTGACGATGGTAGCCCGGCCTTCAGGTCGCCGACTACTAACGACAGGATTTGCACAGGTAGCCAGTTAGCACGTAGCACTACCACGACGCCTGTAACTATCTTACACCGGCCCGCAGGTCGCTGAAGGGCGCTAGCGTAGTGTGCGTACTCGTATCCTTTGTATGGAGTACAAGTACTGAGTTATCTGGCCGTGGCGGGTACAGCCACAGGACCTACAGGGGGCCGATGGGGCCTACGACGTAGCGTACTCGTAGTGTGCAGGACCTACGAGAACACTACTCGTGCACTACCACTGCGCTCGTAGCGGCTACAGCGGGGACTAGTGCCTGAGAGTGCCCCGACTAACGTCTTCGTGCCTCTTGCGTGTTCCAGCTGGCTCAATACCACAGCAGGTCCCAACAAGGAAAGGCCCCCGTAGGGGAAAACGAATTAGTGCGTTGCGTACCATTTGTGAATAGTGTGCACCGGAGTAGATACTCGTCGATGTGCGTCTTGTATGTGCTCCATCCTCTGCTACAACTACGACGTACATTACAGAGCAGGCGTGCGAGTGACTGCAGACAAAACATTCGAGTACGATCGGTTAATACGCTCAGCAACAAGATGCTCGAATTCCAGTGCCAGCACAAATCAACACCAAGAAAAGGCTCGCAGCGACAGGCGTGCGGAACAATGCACCCGCATACTCTGCACGCACTTGCGAGTAGTTGTGCTCGTAGATACGACTCGTAGACTCGTACCAAGGGTGGACTCGTCCGCACCACACGTACATACATGGCATTGTGCGAATGCCATGCGGCCGCGGCAAGTACCGCCGTCGAGTGGCCCTCGTGCTTTGTACTCTGTAGCACGGGTGGATCGCTCACTGTGGGCACTAACGGTCTGCTGTAGTTCATTGTCCATCGTTGTAGGCGGTCTAGGGCCCTCCTCACTACGGGGAACTGGTGCCTTTGATTCATCGAGTACGAGTACCACTGCTCTGTCACTACAACCACGGCCGCCGCGTCCTGGTAAGTATCGCGTACGGAGTACGCCCGCACAAGCACTTGTCTCATCGTAGCAGCCCTCTGGTGGCCGGAAGCCAAGATAACAACCGTTCCTCCAGTTCGGGGTTGGAGTGGGTCCTGGAAAGCCAACCACGGAACTGGATTGCAGAAGAAAATATTTTTCTTTCTTGGCTGGCCACACAAATGCACCACCCGCTCCATAGAAATGCTCCGTACACGCACTATTGTCCTCTTCTAGTCCTAATTCGTGCACGGCAAGCCAAGGGGGGTGTGTTGTCCGTTGCCCGAGTTGGCGTACGAGGAGGCATGTACGAGTACTCTTGGGAATGTTTCTGCGAGATGTATGTACGGGTACGAGTCTGTACCTACGGTACATACATCTTCGCGTGCTTCTTTCCCGCCTCCCCGTACTCTTCCGTACTCGTACGAAGCCCCTGCTCCTCTGCTCAACGAAAGACTCCATGATCGGGCGAGATATGTCGGGGGAGGCGGTCTGTGTTTGGGGCCATCAAAATGAGATTTGGGCTTTGCCTAGAGGCCGCCTTGATGCTCCAGGCCAGAAGTGATTATGGAGCATGAAGTACAGAGTACGGCATGGAGCGTACTCGCAACCGGAAAAGATGGACGAGTCCTCGTGCGTGTGCTCATACATCTCGTGCTCGTCGCTGTCGCCGCAAGATACATACTCCGGCCACATAAATGCTCCGATGGTAGGCAGGCAAGCTGGCGGGCACACCTGGGCGGCGGATCTCACCTGTATCTCGCAACCCGTGGCTAAGAAATAAGGGCCGCCCGTCCGTGTCGTAGCATAGTCGTAGTACAGCTACCACGCAAGATACAGAATTTAAAAAAAGGGCAAGATCTCACGCCAATATGGGGACCATCGTAGCGCAGAAATTAAATAACAGAACAGCCGTGCAAAAGCATCCACTGTGTTCTATCGATCGGTGGGAAACTGGGCTACGGAGTCGCTGGGTAACGTGTGGCAAATAAAGCGTGTGCTGAGTCGTAAACCCGGAATTCAGGATATTGTCTGAGGGCCCGAGGGCGGCTGGCCCTCCCCACAAGCCCAGCACTTAATTTGCCGTGTTCGCAAGTATATTATGTACATAGATATGCGAGCAGAGCATCTTACAACAGCTGTGGGTCGGGCGGCCGATGCCCGACAAACAATTACAGCGCATCACACAGATATGCACGCTGCGGCGCACTCCGCTGGAACCAGCACAGCGCGCTCGGCGTCGTGGTCTGCACAGCGCCTGGTGCTCGCAGTCGTACACTACAGCCGTATCTGCTGCACACTACACTACAGGCCTACAGACCGCTAAAAGCAGGCTAGCACGCCCCTCCCCCTGCGCTACCCCCAACGAGCGCAACCATATCCCTAAATGGCTAGCGAGAACGCATGGCCGCCACATGCCCTCAACAAATCCCATCTCCAGGCGTCATCACCACCTGCACTACGCGGGCTGCGTTAGTCACAACGGCTGGCCGTTGGCTCTCTAGTGCCTACGGGGACTCCATAGCGTCCTCGTAGTCGGCCACTACACGCTCGTACTCGTACATGCTCGCTGTCTGTTGCATACGGAGTAGTGCATGGACTCCGTCTATATACATTCCAACAAGAGAGACCACAGCCAAATCGTCAAGACAAGCAGGGTTTTACGCTATCTGCCCTCTGGAATGCATATCGGAGATGCAGTGCCTCAAATCTCCGTATCTCTGTACATCTCTTACTCGTATGTACACACGACGCCTACAAGTACTCCGTACCTGTGCTACTGATCGGAACTGCTCTCCAATGGCAGCTAGGTCGCACAGAATGGAGGCCTGCACACAGAGACGCAACCCTGCCATCACAAAAGAGCGGAACACTCACCGCTTCCTGGTGCTGACGGCCAAGAAAGCAAGCCAATGCAGCAAGCATGCGAAAAAGAAAAGAAGAGGCGAAGCAGGTGCTCCGTATCCTCCGTATGTACTCCGTAGTCATTACCGCTTGTATCGATTCTGGACCTCCTTTTCCTTCTCCGAATGCGAGGTAGTCGTGCAGCTGCTCGTGCTTGCACATCTACGATGCACCTCCCCCTTCCTCCTCCCCCGTCTTCCCCACGGATCAGAGCCACCCAAAAACCTGTTCGCCGTCGAGCTGGCTGTAGATTCTCGCTCTACTATGTGTTCGTGCTCTGCAGTGCAGATTCACGGCACAGAGCTGCCCTTCCCACCTGGGATCCCTTAGGCGAACGCGATGGCAACAAAGAAGCACGCACCACCCAGCTGACCCTGTCCGCGAGGGTTGTCTCCAGTTCAGAGTACGAGCGTAGGGGAGTCCGACTACCTACGTATCCCCCTGCACCCTGCGACACACCAACAGCGCGACATCGACATCTCGACTTAACCCCCCCCCCCCTTTTTCACCCCCAAGCTAACGGAGAAGTCCGTGGATAGCTGAATGGAGAGGCAAGGGCATCCCGCGGTGAGATGGCACGATACAGGAAGCTACTAGATCTCGTAGTGGTACAGTAACACGCCAGGGAGGCTAGATGTGCCCATGTAGAGATACGACGACAATCCGCCTTTCCTCCGTGCACCCTGCCAAAAGTGCTCCGAAACACCGGTCAGAAGCGACAGTGCAAAGGTAAGAGAGACAGCGTAGTGTGGCAGCAAATAGAACAACAAAAGAAGAAAAGGCAAAAGGAAAAAGGCAAAGACAAAATGCAAAACAAAAATATAAATAGAGAAACGCAGGGATGACATTTGTGGCCACGCTATGGGAAGCCACTAAATGGCGCACACCTGGGACGTCTTATTATCGTACTATCGTATGCATCGTATCGCCATCGGACGCACGACGCGGCGCACCGCTCACACTCGCGCAGCTGTGCCCCCAGCTCATTTCCATGTCCCGTTTCTGGCAGCGGTAGACCCAGCACAGCCCGCTCGTCCACGCTAGCAGCCAGCTAGACAGCAAACAGAAAGAAGCCAGACGGCCATGCGAGAAAATCGAAAATCGAGACCAGCTCTCCTGGCTGGATTGGGCAAGGCACGCGGAGTCGGCGATGGCATTCGATGGCTGCTCCTATGAGATGGTCCGTACAAGATTCGTACTCCGTACTCCGTAGTGTACACTACGCGTAGACGACGTGTTCACGCATGCACGCCCCAGATCGCAGATGCTCGTACAGCACAGGTGAATTGTGATTTTCGGCATAGGCGGGGGGTGGAAAGGGGGGGGTGCCGTCACTACGACGACTCCGCAGGCCAGCTACATGGCCAAGGCGGCAAGGCAGCCAACGTGCTGCCAGGCAGAGGGCGAGCCATCTCACTCAGAGTATGTATGCAAGATGCGCACTACAGCACGTAGTCGTGCCCCATAGCCGTAGGTACTTCGAACCCGTACTCCGTACACATCTCACATACGGCCATCTTGCACGTCCGCTGCGACTTTAGCAATCACCGGCGGGCAGTGACAGCTTGTCGCAGGCCGCTAAGACAGACACGAGTAAGATGAGTCGGCTGTCTCGCACCCGCGGTTCTGCTGTTTCCGTCGCCGTTGTTTCCGGGTCGTGGTAGGCGGATGCCACTGCCTGCCTTGTTCGTCCGTATTCTACGACGAGAGCGCACTCGTACATTTCCATGCTCCAGCGGACTCTCCAAGAGCCCCAGAACACCAGAACACCAAGGCGTGGACTTTCTCCTCTTCTCCTTCCAGGCCGGGTCCGTTGGACGTTGACAGCTGTTAAGTGGGTAGCAGCGGTCTAGCGGGCGACTGGCGCAGCGGCCAACCCACACTGCCGATCTCCAACATCCCAGATGCAATTTGCTGAACGGCGCAATCAGCCCAAATAAGCCCAACGAGCAAGCTACTGAGCCAGCAGCATCCCAGACCGTGCTTCGTGCCACTAACCACCCCCCTCTCCCCGTATTATTTTTTCACTCTCTGCTCCTGGATTAATGAGTTTGTGGGGCACGAGACAGCACCAGGCAAGCCACAAAAAACCCTTGAGCTGCCATCGACATTTTTTAGACGCCGAACAAGATCAGTGGCCCCGTGTTCGTTCCCACCAGCTAGGCTCCTCACGCTTGGCTCCCTCTGCGTAGTTGTACACTAGTCGTACTCCGTAGGTAGAGAGAGAGAGAAGACCCATCGTCTCTTACCTGTTCTGGTCTCCTGGTCTGCTGCGCTCACTGAATTCTGCATAGGCCGTGCCTGAACATACCCACCTTGACACCAAGTAGGGAATTCGACCAGACGGGTCAGGAGCTGAGCAGCGGAACAGCCGGCGCCAAAAAAAAAAAAAAAACTGATCAGCTAGTACGTGTGCACAGAAACCAAAAATGACACTAAATCGAGCATGAGCCGTAGACGCAATATGGCAGACAATAAAGGGCCGTAGATACGTGCATCGCGTCGTACATATGCCATACTACGAGAACATGGAGACTCCACGCAATACAGGGAATCGCCGCGTAATTTCGCCCTCATTCACGACTGTCAGCATCGCCCCAGACGGAAGTGCATCTTTCTTATCTGGGCTTGGGGGTTGCTCGGTACATAGTAAGCGCCTTTTGAGGGGGCAGACCCTGGGCAGCGGAAGGGGAAAAGGGGGACAGTGAGACAGGACGACGCATCGTATCTGGGAAGGCCACCAAGACCGGTTTTCTGTGTGATGGGAAAACAGCTCAAAAGCTCCGTTTGCGGCTGCGTCGGTGGCGGTCTGAAAACGAGACAGTGCGAGAGCATCGCGTTTGAAACAAATGAACAACCCCCCCCCCCTAAAAAATAGACAATAGAAGTATCGTTCGATATTTTTCTGTGGCGTGTCCCACAAGCGATATTTCTGGCTTAGCGCTCTTGCCTATTGTATTTCTTCCCATGCGAGGGCCGAATTGGTGTTGCCTTTTGGGCTGTCCCTCGCTGTGTTCTCCCTCTCGGTTCTTGCCGGTTAGGTCTTCTCGTATCCCTTTCTGGCCTCCCGCCGGCTGTTGGACGGGGGTGTGTATTTGCAGTCGTACATACATACGTCGTAGTGTTGAGGAAGGAAAGGGGTCGGTCGGTAGTGGAATATTATATTGCGAAACCAAAAGTAAGACGACATACTGTACTTGGTAGCCGTAAATACATGCGACTACAGTACTTCACGTGTCCGCCATACTCCGTACGTGAAATAGAAAATCCCCGTGAAAACACAAACAATAAACGGCTAACCAGCAAGAACTGTAGCCGGGCCAATCGAATCGATGGACAGCCGAAGCCGTTGCGAGTGTCCGCTTTCCCTTTCTCCTCTTTACCCCCTTCTTCCTCATGCTTCGTGGAGACGAGAAAATCCCACTGGCATGGGCTTCTTAGGCTCGGTGGCCGCAGGGCCGTCACTAGTAGATAGCGGGAGGGGGGGGGGGAAGAAGGAGGGAATCCCTTGGCTGCAAATAAGCGATAGCGTCAACGGCCACGAAGTACATACGACGACGGCGCGTACTCAGTACTCGAGGACAGCACACTAGCCCACAGCTTGGCCAAGTAAGCATACAGCTACGGAATAGGTTGACGGACAAGCGAGCCAGCCAACAGGGGGGGCAGTGGAAATGATGATGAGGCAAAGGCCCATGGGCACCCCGCAAGATACATACAAGTATACAAGTGCTACGACGGGTACGAGTAGCCAGCTCCAGGGTGTCCTCCGTTGCGCGGTATTTGCGATGCCCCAAAGAAGAAGGAGTACCACTGCACAGCTGCATGGGCAAAGCAGAAATGGGCTGATCGTGTGTTCGTGGTGGGGGAAAAGGGGGGTGTGACAGAGCGAGAGGGAGAGGCCGAGCGAGAGGAAAGGAAAAAAAAAGCTCAAAAAAGGCGAGGGCGTGGGTGGGGGTGCGTTTAGCGGGCCGCAGTGCGGAATGAAGAAACGAAAAGAGCTGACCTGGAATGTACGAGTTGGGCTTGGGCCCGTGGCTATTAGCGTCTTATGTACCTCTGTTCTCGTACTGATACGGAGTCGTTCTACGCGGACTCTGGACGGATACCCGTCGTCAACAACGAGGGCCGTCCGCTTTTCGCAAATATGAGCAGAATGGCCGCACCACGACGCGTTCTCTAGCGACCGGACAAGGCATCCGCTCTCAACGGCGACAGGTTAGTCCTACCGTGAGAGTGGGGTCGTGTTTTTGTCCCTTTCTCCCCTTCCTTTTTCCGAGATCGAGGCGGTCAGATTTGTTCGCATGTTTTACACTGGGCCGCACTGCACACAATCCAGATGAGCCCAGATACTGTCATTCCCGTCAAGTGCCTAACTCCGGGCGGCCGGGGCTAGGAAAGCCAATGCCATCTGGGGACAGTAGTGCACAGAGGAATTCTCCGCTGGTGCCGTGGCACAAAAGCGACGCCGGGCGATCCAAGGGCCAAGAGACGCAAACGAGATGAGCACTCGTACGAGCAGAGACAACGGGCAAGCAAATGGCGGCGGGACGGCGAGCAGGAGCGGTGGCATCGCTCCGTTCTCGGTGTGCACGAGTGAGCGTGAAGGGTGAGATGCGCTCAATATTGCAACTGTGAAGGCACGGTTCCACATCTGGCCAAAAAGAAAGCCCGTATACGCGCGAGCAGTTGCTCTGTCTATCTGTCTATGTGAGATACATGCCAGCAAGCACTCCGCACAGGAATACAGGAACACAGGAACACAGGAACGCAGGAACGCACGAAAGCGCAATCACGAATCCAACAGCAAAATGTGAGAAGCGACAGACCGATGTACATGGCCGCGGGCGAGGGTGAAAAGACAACAGCAAAAACGGAACCGAGAAAAGAGCCTTGCCCAAAACAGCGGCGAGGGTGTTTCATGGGACGCAGCCAGCGCCCCGCTCCACGGCCTTCCACAGATCTTCAATGCAGCGTCGGTAAGCACCATCGAACCAATCGCAACGGACGGGCGCGGGAAGACACTCGTAGCACTGGTAGTGCGGGCACAAGTCCAGTGCAAGTCATGGGTACAGGGAGAGCGCGCTGGCAAATGACGGTCCAGCGCGAGTACTCGTACATCGGTGCTCAACTGCGTATGTTATGCAAATGCACATACTCGCCATATGCACGATAAGCATACTTGTACGTTATGCAAACCCAACCCCCAGGCCAAGGCTACAACCATAGCGCGAACAACACGGAGGCTGGGACCCCCCACGATACGACCAGCACGGGCTGCCAGATACGAGACCCCAGGCTTGCGGCAGGCGTCTGTTCTCGTCGTCAGCCTAAATAGTGGCCATCGCGGCGAGAGCGATAGACTATTTGCTTGACTCCGTCCGGAGTACGACGACAATTTGGTGACACTGAGGCAAGCCATCGACAGCCCAACGCAACAACCACCGGAACAGGACACAACACGAGAGCAGAGGGCAGCAAAAGAGGGATGGGTCGCCTGGCAGGTCGGTGTGGCCGCATGCTTGTTGCCGTAGGGGAGTGTTGGTGGAGCCTGTGTGTGTGTGGCTTTTTCGATGTGCGAAGAGAAACAGAACTGAGTACAAAGTGCGACTTGTTACGGAGTCCTCTTTGCACAGACCCCCGCCCTTAATCACGGGCTCTTCCGTGAGAGAGAAAGAGACACCTCACGACTACGGAGAAAAGTACGAGTCAATGGGAGGGAGAGAAGAGGAGGGGGTGGTGGTGAGACATGTCCGCAGAAAAACAAAATAACAGTCCAATACGCGGGCGCCAGTGACAGGACTGTGAGATATGTACGGAGTCTGCTCCGTATGCCACTACAGGAAGCACGTACGAGTACGGAGCGCGGAGTGTGCTGGCAGGGAACGACACGAACAAGGGCAGAAAACGAGAGCAGGAGGACGAGAAGAGGAGGATGCATGGCGCTAGCCAGAGACAAGATGCGACTTGGCAGGCCGGCCACGGCTGTTGCGGCTCCTGCGTGTGTGGGTGGCTGATTACGGAGGTGACAGAGCAGCGGCCAGGCAGAGAGAGAGAGGCATGGTGATGTGAAAATCCTGGCGGCGAGGCCAGCGCGGAAGACCACATCGAGCATCGGAGGGTGGCAGCGCTAGCCGTCAGGCAGGTCTGCCTTGCACAAAAGGCACTGGTTGGTCCAGCACACACGGATTGCGGAGCCCTCGCACCATCGCAGTGCGACTGTGCTCCGTAGGGCCTGTCGCTGGTTTTGCACATACGACGTAGTGTATGTATGTATAGGTGCTCGTACATCTCTTCTACGACGTAGCCCATGCGGCTTTTTCGTGCTCTCTCTGTCGTGCTGCTTCCCCTCGCAGGCCTCGCACAGGCATCGGCGGCCAATCGGAGCCAGCACGACCAGGAGGGGGTGGGCAAGGGAAGCACAAAGATGCAAGATGCGGCAAAAACAATGCAGTTCCTCATTTCGGCGGTGGTGGTTAAGCAAAGACAAAAGAGGGGGGTGACAAGATGATTTGGGGTTTTTTGTTTTTCTTTTTTTTGTTGTTGTTTTTTCGTTTCTGCTCACATCCCGAGCGCAACGGCGGCGGCTGGCCGACATGGACGCCCCAAGTACAGTGACATTGTACAGGTATGAGCACTCGTATTCCGAGCAGCTGCGCGTACACCACACATGAGTACTCGTACTGCGTGCGTGCCTCCGTGTGTACATTCGACCGCTGCACGGCTTGTGAGCAGTCACAGGAACCCTGGCAAAGGAGCCAACCCCCATGGCCAACGCCAGCCACCCCCTCCGCCCATTCTTGTGGCATTGGCGGGAAACCGAGAAGCACGATCGGCGGTCCAAGGGCCTTTTTGCGATTAAGCAGCCTTTTTACTGTGCCTCGGGGCGCTGCCCAGCGAGGGGAGCCGGTCACAGTAATTACGAGTACATGCGCCGTAGTTATCGTCCCCGTTTCTCCCTTGGCCCTTGTTCGCGTCGTCATATACGAATGGATGATACGGGCAGGCATCGCTAGCATAGTGTGCTCCGTAGACTTGTTTATGGCACGAGGACTCCGCAGGCAATTCACAGTCGTTATCATTGTGGGCACACCACTACCTTTGCAAATAGAGAGAAAACGAAGCCGGGGGACAAAGGGTGCCAATGAGAATGGGTAGCAGTGGAAGTGCAGGATCGAGTTTCCCCCAAGATTTGCCCAGCAACCGAAGACACAGTTGCAATACGATGGCTGCGACGCCAGTGGCGGAGAGCAGGCGGCGAAAGAAAGGCGGCGAGAATTCGAACGAGCCGGGATGGGTTGGGAGGCTCTCCGCCTGTGTCCACCCACTGTCAGACGAGATGCATCCTGTAACCAGTCATATGTGCTTCGTAGTCGCTGTCGTATGTGTGTGAAACTACTGTACGAGTTCAGAGTACGGGCAGATCAGCGAATCCTTCACCCTATATCTGCTACATCCAACGCAAAGGCGTGACGAGGCTGGAAGCTGGGGCGCACGAAGAGGAGAGTGAGGAAGCAAAACAACGCATCCGGCGTTCTTTCTTTGGGCTCCAGGGGCGCATTCCGCGAGAGAGCATCACACATTCTACTGGTTCTGTCCATCCTCCTTCACATCTGCACTTTGGCGGTGCGATCATTCGCTGACGGAACGAGCAGGGGGGATGCAATAGCGTCAAACATTGGCCTCTAGCCAGGAGCGGAGACGCTGTGGCGGTCGTTCGCTTTTGGCAACAGCCTTCTGCTGGCGTTTGTGAGTTGTCGCATTTGCCCACTGCGACCGCTCCCGTCCCGCGCTGGCTTTTGGCCATTTGGCCATTTGGCTAGCCAGCTTTGTGGCAGGTTTGTGCAGTGTATTTGTTATGGCGTGTCCGTAAGAGGCACTCGTATCTTACGACAATTGGTGTAGTGCGTTTTCCCGCATGGGCCGAGAAATGAGTGGAAGTTGATGCAGCCTCTCCCCGTGCACAGTTGTACATCTGTACTGTCTGTCCGTGGCACAAAAAGAAAGGAACCCACCGTGCCAAATCTCCCAAAAGCAAGCCCAAAACAGCGGTGTCCGCCGACGAACCATGCGCATCGTCATCTCTGCTCGGAAGATGCGGTGTGCCGCTTTGCAGTATTCCGTCTGGGGCTGGCTATAAAACAGCACATAATGCTCCAAGGTAGCTACCGTCTGCTGGGCACTCGGTGTGGCCTCTGTTGGGCACCCAGCAGCCGGGGAAGAGCTGCGTTGTACGGACTTCTCGTCGTCGTATTGCGGTATTCGTACTGAGCACGTAGCTATATACGACTATGTACGTCGTACTCCGTCCCCCAAAGAAAGAGCTCTCCAGTCCCAATACGGTAGGCCGTGCGTTCCCATCCTCTTGCCGGCGCTCCTCGTTTACCGCATCTTCGAGGACATCGCCGATATCGTCGTACCCTGGGCCAGAGTTATGCCGGATGTGCAGCGTATCCTTGGTCCTCCGTATGCTCCTGTGCACACTCTCGCTCCCAGCTCCAACCTGTCCTCGCACCATGCCGCAATCTAAGTCCAATATATGTACAACTACGGTCCCCACTGGCGCCAGCCCGGCTCCATATCCCTCCATCCCGTGGTACGGAGCACATTGTCATCAACTACGAGTAGTGTAGTGTACACGAGTACGAGGACTACACTACCAGACCTCGGCCAACCTCATCCTCGGAGACAGGGTCCCAAGAGTGCCTAAGGCCTCGAGAGAGACGGGGGCTCATTACCCGTAGGGGCTGTCAGAGATCAGCCACGGAGTACAGATCATTTTTGAGATCAAAAAAAGGCCATTGGGACACTTTCGGGTCGGTGTCGGGGCCGCTTAGGGGCATTTAGGGGCATTTAGGGACTGTTAGGGACTGTTAGGGACTGTTAGGGACGCCAAGGGAGAGCTTAGGGATATCCTGGGAGACGTTGAGAGACACGTACGACTACAACTGCACTAGCAAAGGGGGGATTACGGGACTTTGCCCACTAGCTTTCCCTTGCCATGTAGTGGAAGATACGGCGTAAGAAATATTACGTGTGGTGTAGGCCTACACGGTGGCGCTAACAGCGCTGCGATCGCCCTGTTCGACTCTTTTCCCAAGATGCAGTGTATGGGCGAGATGGGCGAGATGGGCTGCTCCGCAGCGCGCTGGCGCGCTGTGGAGTCCCGGCTGCAGCTGGGAGTGGGCAGCTGGGCAGCGCAAAGGCGCAAAAGTGGGCGGGTGGACAGAGTGGATATAGGGCATGGCATGCGCTGTCAGATGCGCTAGCACGCTACGGAGCGCCTACAGCCATAATAATGGAGTCCTCGTAGTTCCAACCTCTCGTGCTCCGTACTCCGTAGGGAATGAAAAGATGGCAGGCCAATGAAAAGAACACGAAAATGCCTCCCACCCCCCCTCGTCCAACTGGTACACATGTCTCGATGCTATGACAGGTATGAGCCAGGCAACTGCCTTTCTCCTGCTTCTCCGGCCTGTTATCTGCATCTGGCTTGCTTGTTTCCCCGTGTTTTCTTTTTCCTACGCTCGGTTACCGTATGTACTTTCTTTTGGGGAACGGTGTTGTTCACCTCCACCATGCCCTCTTTTTGTATTGGTATTTTGGCTCCTGGTAAGTACTCCTCTGTGTTATTGGGCCGCTGGGGCTGCTTACCAACCCCAAACACATGTCTCCGTAGTATCGTAGTTTTGTTGTAGTTTGCCCTCTCTCTGGTCTCCCGGACTCTAGGATCTCGTTTTTCCCTCTGCTTTCTATCACTTTTGCTTCCTTCTTCCGGTGACATACATAGTCTCCACAGCCTTGCCGCAGAGCAAGATCTTCGTATTCCTAGCATGGGTGCATGACGCCAGAATCCTGCGAATACCAAAGCTCGTCTTCCTCTTCTTCCGAGATATGTGTACGGTTGTACGGAGTACACATACTTCATCTACATTACAGACGCACACACGACCACACACACTTACTTGCGTATGCATGCTCTCACTCACCTCCCGTTTCCTCCGCCCCCCTCTTCCGCCCAGGTGTTCTCCATCGGTCCACCAACGTCGCCGACCTCATGAAAGTGGGTTGAGACATGCATGACGCCAAAAGGGGCAAAGGAAGCAAGAGCGCAGAAACAAAAAGTAAGTAAGGAAAAAGAAGAAATAAGAGGAGGGTGTGTGTTGGTTGTGAAAACAAGCCAATGCTAGAGAGACATGTATACGAGTACGCACACACCATTGTGCTCGGCCGGTCGACCACATCCCTTCCCAAACCGCTGTCGTAGTTAGCTATTATGTGCACCAGTTTTCTCCGCTTCTTTTCTTTTTCTCGGCGGGAGCCTTTGCCCACCGAGCCACTCTTCTATTTTCGGTGTGTGTGCTCTTCGTTGTCTCTCACTTGGACATGTTTTGGTTTGTTTCGCCCGTCCGATCGCGCATTTTTTCTCAACCCGCTTTGCGCTGCGTTGGCTCGCTTTTTCGTTTTGTTTCCTCTTTCTCATCTTGCTTCTTGCTTCTTGCTTCTTCTTCTTCCTCCCTCTTCCGCTTCCTGCCTTCCGTCTTCCTAGTTGCTTGGCGTGCGGCTTGTTTTACTTTGCTCGCAGGTGCTCCGTAGTTGCTCGTATGTATGCGGTCATGGCCCCAAAACGAGAGTGCGATATGCTGTGTCTGTCTCATCACATCGCCTTGGGTGTGTTGTCGGCTGCACAATTCATGTGCTGCCAGCCCGGAGAAACGCTGCCCATTTCAGCCACTTGGTTTCCCATGGAATGTTGGTAGCTTTTGTGTGTGTGTATGGTGAGCATAGGGGCTGGCGGCTCGATAATGCAGGCAGTCAGCGCCGAGTTCTACGAGTATACAAGTCAAGTACCACTACTCCAAACAGTCAAGCTCCAGAGCGTACCCCAGCATCGTGCAGTGCCTCGTGCAGCCATCTCACCCCTGTGAGCCTCTTACAACGGGTACCAACTCGTAGTCTCTTGCACGCTCACGAAAAACGGTCGTAGTACAACAGGAGCACGGGTCATGTTCTGCACGAGATATGCTCGTAATTTCAGTCTCGTTCACATCTCCCTTCCAACTCGGCCTGGACCCCAGGTCACGCCGAGCCTGAGAAACAATTGGTGGTCACCCCCTCCCCCCGGTAAGCTGTCTTCCGCCTTCCTCGCATCGTTCCATTCCTCCAGTCTTGCTCCCTTGCCTCCGTCTCCCTACCCACCGTCACCCGCACACCCTCCCCTGTATGCCCCTGTCTTACATATGTGTGTGGGTATTGCGATATCTGTAGGTGTAGTTGTACAACTACGACGTGCGAGCATGCAGCCGTATGTACGACTAGAGCTATACCGTACACACTCTGTGCGATTACTACGTAGGCCTGCGTGTGTGTATGTACGAGTATGCGCATGCATATGCATGTATGTGCTGTTCAAGTCGTGGACCTGTGTACAGGGCACAGAGAAGAACGAGAAGATTCGGGGCTAGCCTGTGATGGTTGCCAACAGCAAAAAAAAAAGTCGTATGTTCCGTGTGATTGTGGCTTTTTTACCCTTGTAGTCCAGCAATCACAACCCTGGGGGATATCATGTGCTTGTATGCGAGTAGTTGTATGTAGCTGCTCGTAAGTGCCACTACGCAGTACGAGTACTGTGAGGACATACAGTCACACTCATTTACCGGCCGTGGGTGGTAAGCACAAAATCAAAGACATTGCCAAACTCAATCAAGATATCTTTCTTGCAGGGTCGAAGCCATCGGAATCCTGATCTCACACACCGCCACTCCGACATCTTTATTTCTGCCGGTTCTTTCGGATTACGACTGGACTCTGTAGTACGTAAGTCCAAGCACGTTTCATAGGCACCCCCGGTCGCAGGTCTAGTAGTGTATACATAGTCGTACGCCAGCATCGTATGCATTTGTAGCTCCTGCGTACTCGCGTATCCCCTCCACCCTCTTACTCTTTATCGTACACAGAACAGGTATCCAGGCGAAACTAAACTCTAAAGCAGGAAAAAACGGATGGGCACGCGGGACACTGTTAACCTACCAGGGAAGGGATCGAGTAAGCTTCGAACCGGGCCTCTCAGACTAGTTACAAGGCGTATTATTGTAGGGGAAGAGGGAAGGTGAAGGGGGGAAAGGGAAGGGGGGCGTAGGGGGGGCAAATTAGCGCCTAACTCGGTTCATCGGGAATCGCCATTGTCGTCTCAAGGGAAATTTATATTTTTGGTGAGCATGTCATTCAATATATGGACTACGAAGACGATGGACGGTGAGAACGTTCCGGTGCCATGGGCTACTAGTAGCAGAGTGGCATTGTGGTTACGGAGCGCATACGAGCGGTCCCATGCATATCTGTACGGAGCAGCCGTAATCGCCTGTCCGTAATAAAGGAGGATTCTACGTAGCCTCCAAAGGTCAGCAAATGCTTCGGTGGTATTGAGCTTGCAGTGTCCGTGAGCCAGAGCAAACGCCGAGAGCAGCAGGGGGGAGGCAAGAGAGACAATATGGAGTCTTCTGAGAGTTTCCGGGCATGTACTCCGTACTCGTAGTTGTACTGCGGTGAGATAGAGGGACAAGACACAAGAAAGAAATTGTCATCGCCTGCTTGGTAGAAGAAACAAGGGCGGCGCATAGCAAATTTGCTGTTTCGTCTTTTTTTATCAACAGCGTAGAATACGACCGACTTTAAGATTGCGACGCTGGGCGATGGCCGACACGGAATCCAGAACGAGAAGAAGAAACAACAAAATGACAGGGCCACCCGAGGGAGACGCAACGAGAAACAAAACGGCGGGTGCTGTCCCGTTGCCGTTGAGAAACAGAAAGAAGGGAGTAGAGGGCGTAAGGAAGCGCCGAGTCAGACAACTACTTTGGGAGACCGGGGATGGGGAGATGGCTCACTAACAACAGATATCGTATCCGGCCTGGCTGGCTCATTTTGACACATCACATCACACAGCCCCTATCGTCGTAGAAACAGCAGCGAGGACGACAGAGGCGAAGACAAAGATAGAAACGGGGTACATGCAATGTCCGTCAATGTTGCCCATGTATGTACTCGTACAATACGGAGTACAGTCACCCATATCCCATTTACATGCAGAGTCGCAGCTTGAGGATCGAAATAGCAAGCCGCCCTCCCTGGTCATCCGCTACTATCCCCCCCCCATCCCGACTACGGAGTACTCACGCGGCCCATCACATCTACAGAGCAACTGCATGCGACTGACCGCTGCCTTGTGCGCTATACGGAGTATGGACTATGTATTTTCTTGCAGTGCGGAGTACTCGTACTCATAGTTGCATACAAAGTGGTTCTCGTCCCCCTACTTCGTTCACTTTTGGTTCGGCCGCCCATGGCTGCCTCCCCGAGAACGCAAAAGGTGCGGCTGTCCAACCGCTGGCTGACACGAAGCAGCACGGACTAGAAAAAAACTGTCGACCAGAAAAGAAGGGGGGAGCAGATGGAGGGGGGTGAGAATGGGCGCGAATGAGAACCGTGAGGGACAATGGTAAAAAGGCCAGAAACCGCGGTTTCCGCCGCACCCCTTCAGTCTACTCGTGCTCACGCACATATCTGTCCAGCATTCTCTAGTTCATGGGTTTACGTAGATAGCTAGTCGCAGTGTCATGTTGCTTCTACTCGTAAGCACATGCATGGATAGTGCGGCCAAAGAGTGCATCCTTGTCCCATTGTCTGGTCTCTAGTCACATAGTCGTATGTCTCTTCCTCCTCTGCAGATGTACAGGTACATCCGAGAAACCATTAAAAAGGTTGGGGGGCGGAACGAAGACGAGATCGGAGGGGGGGATCAGAGAGACACAACGAGATTGTATTCGTAAAATCAGTAGGCAAGGCGGCGGGAGGCAAGTGGGAGGCAGAGGGCCAAAAAAAGGCTCACCTATGCCGTTCACCCCACGACAGGCGAAAAAATATCGCACGGGCGACCATGACTATGTGCATACGTGGAGGAGCAACTAGAAGTGAGTAGGAGCAGGAGTGGGTCGAGAAGAAACCAGAAGAGCGCTCGAGATACGAAGCGAGGAGGCAGGACAAGTGGCAGACCGCCATGTTGGTCAGAAAGAAAAAAAAAGGCGCACTTTGCGGTGTGCAAGAACGCACATGCATACAATCCACACATCACACATACGGAGGATACGAGCCATACCCTTTTCGCTCCAACGCAGCCCTCTGCCGCCCACCCATCGACCGGTGTGCGTGTAGCGTGGAAAATGCGCTGTTCATCGGGGAGGAGGAGTTGGGGGTCGAGGAGGGCGGTGGCTGGTCGAGGTTGGGGTTGTCTGCCATGTGGCACAATGTAAGAGGATAAACGCCTCTCCATGGCTGTTCCGTTCATCCCCCTTCCCCCCCCTTTCTTTCGCTTCCTTTCCAAAAGAGGCTTGAACGCAAGCAGAAAAACACTGCCTGAACACGCGCATCTTGTTGGGGCCGGAGCTAGAAGTGATGGGGGGTGAGAGAGAATGTGCAGAAAAACAGATACGAGCCGTGCTGAGCAAACAGTGGCCATGACACAATATCAATGACCAACAATTAAGCTTTCCGCTTTCCATATAACGAATTGGCTAACATAGATACAGCAGAGGGCAATCGGTCTACGAATACGACCCGGAAGCCAGCGAAACAGCAACAGACATGCAAGTATAAAGCATAAAAAGAGGGCGAGGGAAATCTGCGCCGGATTCCGCCGTGGCAAGCTTTGTGCCGGATCTCTGATCGCATCAAAACTCAGATATTGGCCAGCCGTTGCGAACGAATGTACCGTAACACCCCCCCACCCCCAACATGACAGGCGGCCCATCAGGCATTCGCTGTCCGTTTTATTTCTTTTGTTTTGCTGTAGAGAGGCAGGACATGTGCCAAAAGAGTCGTAATAAAGACAGTAATAAAAAACAGGCAACCGGGCGTGGCGGGCAAGTGCCTAATCATGCCTATTGTTTGGGCCGCCATGCCAAAAGTGCAGTTTGTGCCTTTGACTAGCTCCGCGGCATAAACAAAGGAAGGCAATACCACGCTGACTTTGGGGGCAGCAAGAATGTGCACAAGAGGTTGAGAGAGAGAGAGAGACACACACACACAGAGTGAATATTACGGGGCGTACGGCCAACGGTCCAGGCGATAATAGGCACGAGATGTAACTAGATTGGCTGGAACGGCCGGACAAAATGGGATGGGTGCATCATTACGAGCATTGCCCGAAAAGAAGCAGAAGCAACCCCAATAAGGCAGTCCACATACCAATTACGTACACTTGCATGGACACGTCTCTTGGCCATGTTTTGCTTTTTATCGTGTTGGGGGCAGTGTCTGCGGAGCTGGCCGACCGTGGAGAGGACAGAAAACGATTCCGCACAGAGCCCTCCGTGCGCTTTTTGTTTCCATTGTTGCAGTAACCAGAACCCGGTTATCAGCCGCTCTGGAGGTTTGTGTCCGTCTTCGAAGACGGGGATCCCTTGTTCTCGGCTGTCTTTGCTCCTCCTTTGGGCATTCCATCAGAATGGGGGGCATGCAATATCCAAAACGTAGATTGCGCGTGGGAACGGCATATCGTTCATCTCCAGACGGGTGGTCTCTGGGCTAATATGTACCAGAAATATTTGATGGCTTCCATTTACGGCCAGGGACGCGGCCGATCCAAGCCTTTGCTCGTGACCGAGAACGATGCTTCTGGCCAGGAGATGCCTGCGTTCCTGGTAACTGGCCATCTACTCGTCATTAGCAGCGCATACAGGGACACATTCGTGCATGGGGCCTGAACCGTCCAGTCCGTATTCCCCGGGTTTCTGTCTATTCGTTCCTTTTCTGCCGCCTGTCATCAATCGCCGGATGTACGATGCAAGCCGAGGAATAATTGCCTGACCACCTTTCTCCTCGCCTTGGGCGTCTCACGGCGTGTCGTACATCTGCCGATTCTGCTGATTCTGGCAATGCGCCTAGCCTGGCCAGTAATTTTGCTGCTGGTCTTCCTTCTAGTGACCGCCCATCCTGTACGAAGCACGGGTACTGTGATCGAGTCCTCCTGAACAATCCTGTTTTCACGGTTGGCCCAAAGCGGAAACGTTCCGGTGAGCTCCCCAGCCGCCTCTCGGATTCCTGTTTTCTTTGTAGGCCACCTACTTCCCCGAGTATTACTTCTGTTCACATCCTGCCTAGAACGGCCTGGTGGCATGGGATAGTCTGGCTTGCCTGGTCGAGTGGCGTTTTTTCTTCAGCCCCCCCCTCATCCCAGTAGCACCAAGGACCAACCTTGACGTTCGCTCACCAGCTCGTTTTCTGTAAAGCGTAGCAGCACGCGAGCATGTGGGAGCCATGCGCCACTAGATAATTTGAATGTATTTTGAATATGCTTTTGTAGTTATATGTGGCAGAAAACCAAGAAACATATGGTGTGCCCCCGCTGAGACATGCCAATAGCTCGTGGAAGCGAGCCCGTAGACGATGGCATAGCTCGTAGAGGTAGCTGGCAGGAGAGAAGCAAGCAGAATGACCAGAAAGCACAGGATGACAAAAAAGCAACGCTAGTGCCACATCCAAATACTGCAGAGGGAGGCAAGATGCTATGAGAAAAGAAACAAAACCAAAACATCAAAACATCAAAAGACCAAAAGACCAAAAGACCAAAAGACGTAATCTTCACTGTTAGATTACTTGTACCCCTGGAAGTCGCCCATCAGGCGGCCAATGTTGGGAATAGGCAGGTCCTTCCAGCCTTGGGTCTCGCTCTGGCCAATGTCAATGACGGCAGCGACGAGATCCTTGGTCACGGCCTCGGAGACGGTGCTGTCGTGCTTATACTCGGCATGGCCATCCACGAAGTGGCGGATCCAGCGGGCGGCCGTCCACAGCTCGCCCGAGGCTCGTTTACGGATGAGCTTGAGGTAGGTCGACAGCTGGCAGCGCGTCTCCACGTCGACGTTGAGCGAGTCGAGGTAGCTTTCAACCAGCGGAATCAGGCCCGGGAAAGGCGGATCTTCGGTGCTGGTGCTGGTCGTTCCGGTGGCTGCATGCGGCTGCCCATTCACACCGTTTGTGGCCCCGTTGGACGTCCCATTGGCCTCGGCCTCGACGGGCTGTCCTGCTTCGTTGTACTGCGGGTAGCCGGTGCCGTTGATGATCTCGTTGATGGTCATGCGGCGGTACTCGTCCTCGACAGGGCCATACAAGGATGGAGACGGGGGGCGGCTGGCCGCATTCGGCGTCGTTGTGCCAGAGGCAGCCGCACTGTTGCTGCCAGTGCCCGTGCCGTCGTCGCCCACACCCGATTGCGGCGATCGATTGCGGCTTTGGCGGTGGTGACGGTGGCGCCGATGAGGGAACAGGTTCTTGCGGAAGTGAAAGGTCTCAGACAGCACGGCATCACGAGAATGAGCCGTCTCCATGTTCTCGGTGACACGGGCAACGGGAATGTAAAAGTTGAGATCAAACGAAAGAATGGCACGTGTGACGAGGACGATGAAGACGGCAAAAGCGGCATTCTCGAAATCAGTGAGCTGCACCTCCATGGGCCGGAACTCGACACGCCAACCAATGTTGTTGTCGGGCGGCGGCGGCTTGAAACGCATGTGCTGCCAGTTGGTGGACTGGATGTTCTCAAAGTGGTTGGTCTCGGACAGATCGAGTTGCTGCAGATCCTCGGAGAAGATGACGATAGGATCACGGATGAAGAGGTGGGCAAAGTGCGTGGCCAGGCGGTCGTCCATGCCGCCTTGCATGAGCTGGGCCTTGATGTCCTCGTCGACCACGAGATCCGGGTCGAAGTACTCCGGCCGTAACCTCGCGTCAGTCGAGATGTAGGTCGAGTTGGACGCATAGCGCGACTTGGGGATTCTCCAGCGGTCGTTTTTGAGGGGCTGCGTTGTTAGCGTGGAGAAGGGAGGCGAGGGGAGAAACACGAGACAACACAAAAAGGCAACAATGGCGGGTTGGACTCACCTTTTCTCCCAGCTCTTCCGGCGTCCGGTCGTCAACAGAGCGGCTGATCTGGTTCCAGCGCACATCAGTGTCGGCGAGAAAGCCCTTGTAGACAGGTGTGGCAGCTGTCAGAGCGAGCAGGATCGGGGCCAACGGGCTCAGCTGGTCGTACAGACGGCGGCCCTCGGTGATGTTTTTGGCCTGGAAGGTGATCTGGAGACAGCAGCTGCCCATGCCAAAAGCCATGGCATCCATGTGGATAAAGTTGTCGGGCGAGGCGCCGTTTCGAACATCATCGTCTTCAGGCCACTGATGCAGATCGTAGTTGACGGTGGGATCCTTCCAGGGCCACGGCGTGTTTGTATCACGGAACACGGGCACATTGACCTCAACCTTGCGGCCACGCCGAGCCCGAATATTGGCGGCCAGCGTTGGAAACCGGATATGCGGGTTGGCGATCTCATCGGGCACAAACTGAGACCGCAGCTGCGGCCCAGATACGGGATACGAGGGATTGGAAAACACGCCCGGGCTGCCTAGACGGGGAAAGGTCGTCATTGTGATAGGGTACTCGTCCGACCGCATGTGGTCCTTGGCAATGACTCGCCTGAAACATTGGGTGAGCATGGAGCATCGAGGATGGCAACGAAAGGCTCGTGGAAAGAAGGATGCTTACCTTAGCCTCATGTTCGGCTCCACGTCCAGGAGCTCTTTCAGCTCGATTCCCCATGGCTTTCCGGGTGTCGCTTCCAGCATGAAACGGCCAAACTCAGGGTGGAAGACGGGCAGAGGGTCCTTCTTTCTGCTGTCTTTATTAGCAGCAAGCAACACCAAGAAACTGCCGAGAAGGAATCAAACAAGGCGAACATTCACGGAGCAGGAAGCTTACTTGGAGCCACCGGAGTCTGCTTGGTCCGCCACGCAGCCTCCGTCATGGGCGAGGGCGGCATCGTTGGCCAGGGCGGCGAGAATATCGGACTGGCGCAGCGACAGAAGCGCTTTTGGCTCGTCTTTGGCATAGGTGACGACCAGGTACTCGACCTTCTCTAGTTAGGGCGAGGCGAAGAGAAAGGGGAAAGAAGCTGATGCGAAGTAGCTTGCTTACCTCGTCTCCCCAGAGAAGCGCATCCCGTTCTTTGGTTTTGGCCTTGTTCCAAATCTCGAGCAGTTGCTGTGCGATGCCGCAAAATTAGCATCTTGATCCCTGGTCCTTAATCCTGAGAAGCTGCTCCGGCACCGACCACCTACCAAGATTCCCCATTTGCGGACTTGGTCGGCATGGCCTTTAGCTTCGGCCCATTCCAGGGCCGTTCCGAGTTGTCTAATGCGGCGAAGGCGACGTTAGCTCAGACGCGCTCGACGGTTGGCTGCGAGTGACGTACAGCAGGCCCATTTTGGACGAAGGAGACCGAACTCTATTCAAAGCACAATGAACAGGAGAATGCCGAGCTCTTTTCACAGCGCAATGGCTGGTCGTTTGAGAGCAGCCTCGGGTATTTCAGGTCGCACCGCAGCAAAAAAGAGGCAAACGACGCCTTGAACGTAAAAAACGACCGACAACGACAAACAGAGTCGAGGTAGCTGGCAAGACAGCTATCCGGCCGCAAAATACCACCTGCCCACCAAAAAGCCCGAAACGAGCAGCCGACACGAGCAAATGGTTCACCCGTAGCCACGCGACAGCAGCCTACCCCCACGTTGTGCAGCCCGGTGGAGAGATGAGCAGCGCCGTGTCGAATCAACGTACAGGTGATTGCTAGGCGGCGCGGATGAAGAGCGTGGGAGCAGATGTCGTCATCCACGCACGCAATTATCTGCTGTCAGCGTTCAACACGCAGCGGCACGGCGCAGGCAGGACAATATATTCCTAGGTCCTTTCTAGGTGTCCGGAAGATCCTGGATGTCTAGATATCCGGCGCCGGCGGATATCCCGCGAGCGGAGAAGTTTCGGCCTCTTTGCCGTGGCTTTTTATACGCTATTCAGAGATGCGCGAGAGGGTCCGCTTGTAAGAGCCGTAGGGAAAAGCCGTAGCCCGGAGCGCCTGGCTGCAAGAATTCACGGCAGTACAGACCAGACAACTCTGCGAAATCAAAATCGGCCCGTGGGTGCTGGTGCTGGGGCTGCGGGCACTTGGTCTGGCCGGGCATTATCTTTATATTTTGGCAGAAATGGGACTCGTCGAGGAAAAAAGTTTGCTTAGAAATACCACCCGGAGCTAAGGCCCCATCCAGGCCCATTTGCCCATTGTCATAGTCCAGACAAATAGTCCAGAAATCAGCATTAAAGGGCCCTAGAGTCTCTTGTCGTACGTCCCTTTCCCGCCCCTAAAAAGAAACTAAATTGGGGTGAAATAAGGGAAGGCGCCACGGCCACAGTGCCTCTCGCTTGCTTGTTGATGAGGGGCAGCCACGGCAGGTGCTGCCCGCTTCCTTCCTTTCACATGGCACTCGCTTAACGTACATCTGCTTTGAAGAATGCAATTGTGCTGTTCTCCGGTTCTTCTGTATTGTGTAAATGGCGGCCAGCGATGTCTGCTCCTTTGAGCCGCATCTGCCGGGCGCTCCGTCCTAAACACACCTCATGCAGGTCTGCCGTGGTCTGTACAGCTTGAGGCAGAAGAAAAAGATAAGCAGATGAGGGGCTCTGGCTGGTTATCGATGCTGCACGGCTCCGCCGCCATCTGTCGATCCTGCATGCATTTAATAGAGCGCTGCCAATATGTACCTAAGCGAGCAATTTAGCTACCCCCCGCCATTGGGCCTTAGGCAGTCAGCTTCAGCGACTGCAAGGGCGCTACGTTCACAGCGGAGTCCTCCCTAATAAGACGGGTCAAGTCAGCAAACGCGTGACGTGACGCGAAAAAGTGTGCCCGTTAAGGAAAGGTTACTAGGGGGACCTGGGATTTAACAGCTTCTTTTCTTTAGAAGGGCAAAAAAAGGGTTGTTTCAAGAGATTCTTCCATCCACCGATTCCGTTTCCAGCGCATCTCTTCCTCGCTGATACCCTTATTTTCATTCCATCTTTTGCGCCCGATTTGACTGCAGATTGACCCGTTTTTCACAAACATCTCCCAATAAGACACAACAAGGCAACCAGAAAGAACAGACGCGCTCGATTTTCGCGGCGACGCTCGCCATGGCCGACATCAAGATCGAAGCCAAGCTCTTCCAGGAGCGCATCTCAGAGCTGTCCAATGCCTGGAAGGCCGATGTGAAGCGCGCCGGCGAGGATGGCACTTTTGGTGGCGTCTCGTCCATCCTCATCATGATGGGCAAGGTCGAGGAGGTGCCCGAGTTCCACAAGAACAATGCGATGCATGTACGTTTTGTCATGTTCTGGGCCGTGAACATGTATCTGCAGACGAAGACTATTGCTGACATTGGCTTTGCAGTTCTGGCTACTAGGCTACGAGTTCCCAACGACGCTGATGCTGTTCACGCCGGAGACGCTGTACATCCTGACGACTCAGAAGAAAGGTGAGCAGCCAGTGAGAGAACTTGCGATGGCTGCCTAATCAAAGGCTTGTCCGAATCGAGTGCTAACATGGCCAGCCAAATACCTCGATCAGATCAAGGGTGGGCGCTTCCCGGTGGAGGTCCTTGTGCGTGGCAAGGATGCAGCAGAGAACGAGAAGCTGTTCGTCAAGATCATCGACGCCATCAAGGCAGCAGGGGTGAGTTTTTTTTTCCTGTGACGGGTGCTTTCTATTGGCTATTTGCTGGTGGAAATGGGCTATTAGCGAATGATGAGAGAGTGAGCCAGCAGACGGGTGCCTGACATGTCTTGCATCACACAGAAGAAGCTCGGCGTGCTGTCCAAGGACACGTCGCGTGGGCCGTTTGTCGACGAGTGGAAGAAGCTGCTGGCCGAGCACGCCAAGGACATCGAGTCTGTCGACGTCAGCCTGGCGCTGTCCACGGCTGCCTTCGCCGTCAAGGACGAGACTGAGCTGCGGGCCATGCGCACTTCGTCCCGAGCCTGCGTGGCCCTGATGCACCCCTATTTCCTCGACGAAATGTCCGATGTGCTCGACCAAGACAAGAAAGTGCGCCACAGTGCGCTGGCCGACCAGGTCGAGAAGATGCTCGACGACAAGAAGTTCTGGAAGAACGTCGAGCTGCCCAACAAGTCCAAGCTGCCGACCGAGTTCGACGCCGAGCAACTGGACTGGGTGCTCGGCCCCATTGTCCAGAGCGGCGGCAAGTTCGATATCAAGTGGCAGACCGAGGTCAACAACGACAATCTGCAGCCCGGCATCATCATTGCCGCCCTCGGCCTCCGCTACAAGTCCTACTGCTCCACCATTGCGCGCACCTTTCTCGTGGACCCCAACAAGTCGCAGGAGGCCAACTACCGGCTGCTGGCCGCCGTTCACAGCCTCGTTCTCAAGGAGATCAGCGACGGCGTCGCCTGTAAAGAGGTCTTCAGCAAGGCCCTGGGCTACCTGCGCTCGAAGAAGCCCGAGCTCGAGAAGCACTTCGTCAAGAACATTGGCTACGGCATCGGCCTCGAGAACCGCGACCCGACGCTAGTCCTCAACGCCAAGAACGCACGCACGCTCAAAGACGGCATGACGCTGTGTGTGACGACGGGCCTGAGCGACATTGACAACCCCCAGGCCAAGGACAAGAGCAACAAGGCGTACTCGCTCGTGATCACGGACACGATCCGCGTCACGACATCCGAGCCTGTGGTGTTTACGGGAGACGCGCCGAGCGACGCCGACGCCAGCTCATTCTTCTTCAAGGACGACGAGGAGGCCCAGCCGACGCCGAAGAAGGAGAAGAAGGATTCGCGCGTCGGTGCGGTGGCCACTAAGAACATCACTAGCACGCGACTGCGCTCTGAACGGTCCACGCAGGTGGACGAAGACACGGACAAGCGGCGCCGCGAGCATCAGAGGGAGCTCGCCAACAAGAAGCAGCGCGAGGGCCTAGAGCGGTTCGCTGAGGCCACGGGCGGCGAGAACGGCAAGGAAGTCAAGCGGTTTAAGCGGTTCGAGTCCTACAAGCGCGACAACCAGTTCCCGGCCAAGGTGCGCGACCTGGGCATTGTCGTGGACCAGAAGAACAGCACAGTGATTCTGCCCATCATGGGACGTCCTGTGCCCTTTCATATCAACACCATCAAGAACGCTAGTAAGAGCGATGAGGGTGATTGGGCCTTTTTGCGCGTCAACTTCCTCTCGCCCGGCCAGGGTGTCGGCCGCAAAGACGACCAGCCCTTTGAAGACGCCAACGCGCATTTCGTGCGGTCGCTGACCTTCCGCTCGACGGACGGCGACCGCTACACGGAGATCTCCAACCAGATTGCGGGGATGAAGCGCGATGCCACGAAGAAGGAGCAGGAGAAGAAGGACATGGAGGATGTGGTTGAGCAAGACAAGCTGATTGAGATTAGAAGTGAGTTTTCGTCTCCTTGTCCGTTTTGTTGACAACAGTCTAATATTTTAGATCGCCGTCCTGCGGTGCTCGACAACGTCTTTATCCGGCCGGCTATGGAAGGCAAACGTGTGCCAGGCAAGGTCGAGATTCACCAGAACGGTATCCGGTACCAGTCGCCGCTCAGTGCGCACCAGCGCGTGGACATTCTGTTCTCGAACGTGCGCCATCTGTTCTTCCAGCCGTGCCAGCACGAACTGATTGTGATTATCCACATCCACCTGAAGGACCCGATTATCATAGGAAATAAGAAGAAGACGAAGGATGTGCAGTTCTACCGCGAAGCCACCGACATCCAGTTTGACGAGACGGGCAACCGCAAGCGCAAGTACCGGTACGGCGACGAGGACGAGTTCGAGGCGGAGCAGGAAGAGCGGCGGCGGCGGGCGGAGCTGGACCGCCTGTTCAAGGCGTTTGGCGAGAAGATTGCCGAGGCCGGCCGCAGCGAGAGCATTGAGGTGGACATGCCGATCCGCGAGATTGGCTTCCACGGCGTGCCGTTCCGCAGCAACGTGTACATCCAGCCGACGACGGAGTGTCTGATCCAGCTGACGGAGCCGCCGTTTATGGTGGTGACGCTGGAGGACATTGAGGTGGCGCATCTGGAGCGCGTGCAGTTTGGGCTCAAGAACTTTGATCTCGTGTTCGTGTTCAAGGACTTTACGCGGGCGCCGTTCCACGTCAACACCATCCCCGTGGAGTCGCTGGAGGACGTCAAGGAGTTTTTGGACTCGTCCGACATTGCCTTTACCGAGGGGCCGCTGAACCTGAACTGGCCGACGATCATGAAGACGGTGACGGCGGACACGCACCAGTTCTTTGCGGACGGCGGCTGGTCGTTTTTGCAGAACGAATCGGACGACGAGGGCGGCGACGAGGACGACGACGAGGAGAGCGCGTTCGAGATGAGCGACAGCGACCTCGCAGATCCGTCGGAGTCGAGCGAGGAAGACTCCGAGTACGACTCCAACGCGTCGGCCGAGGCGAGCGAAGAAGGCAGCGACGACGACGACGAGGAGGGCGAGAGCTGGGACGAGCTCGAGCGCAAGGCCAAGAAGCGGGACCGCGAAGGCGCAGTGGACGAGCCACGCGGCGGCAAGCAGAGGAAGCGCTAGGGGAAGCAGCGCCGTGCCGTTGCGTGGCGACGGTGTTTTCTTTGGTTGATTTGTATTGGTTCTATTGCTTTTCCCTTTTATTCTTTCTTGGGGTCTATTCTCTCTTTTGTCGTTTATTACCTCCCTTTACTGCCCTGAGTTTCTTGATTTCTTGTTTTGCCAACTGCACAGGAAACGCTGGGCTCGGCGACAAAATCTTTGGTTCTTGCTCTTTGCTGGCTTTTTGTACGTTATCTACTTTTGAATTTGCGGTTGTTTGCTCCGGATGGGATGCACGGAATCAGGCCAGGGGAGAGGACAGGGCCAATATGTGAGGCAGGCCGGCCAGGCAAGCAGTGGCAGCGTCCCGGGCCATACAAGTTGTAAAAGTACCGGAGCGGACGCGTTCGAAATACACTGCACCTGAATGGACGCACGACGACCACATGCTTTTGAGTGACGTGCCTTAATCGACTGAATAAATGAATTCCTTTGAGAACGCCATCGTGATAAAATACATGAATAAGGAGGGAAGCAAGATTCGAAAAGACAACGAGACAGAAGCCACGAAAAAGACGACCATGTGAGGGTAGCCAAGCGGAACGAAACATGCAGCAATGACCGATGGCCGTAATGCAGAGCCGAGAAAGAAGCAGACAGCGTGGTCTAGGAGACCGACCCTGTATTTGGCTGCCCGTCTCCGCTTTGCTCCGGTTCCCTGTCTATACAATTTTGAGCGATTCCACGCCAGGGGAAAAGAGAGGCAAAACAACAAGCATACAACGCGAGACCGAGAACAAGGACCGCAAAGACAATAAGACAGGCACAGAGCACAGAATGCGTCCAGGAACAAAAGGGGTAAAAGCACAAAAGCACAAAACCAAAACACAACACAAGCACAAAAGCCCAATCAACTAGTGCCGCCACCATGGACGTGTCGACCGGTTGTTCGTATGTGAGTGCAACAGGCGGCCCCTCTCGGCCGAGGCAGGCGAAGACGGAGGAGAGCAGGCTAAGGTGCGTGTCGACGGAGACGCCGGCGACCAAGAAGACGGAGACAAGGCCAACTTGGCGGCTGGAGAGGGACAGGGCGAGCCGACGGGCGTAGCCAGCAAAGGCATAGGCTCCGGCTGCTGTGCTGTAGGTGTCCGCGGCCAAGAGGGCCTGGTCCACCGGCGAGGGTCGACGGCCGCAACACTCTGCCCCCCCACCCACGGCACCCACGGCGGGATCGTGGGAGCCGACTAGGCGCTCAGATCGCGGCCCGAGGCCAAAGCGGCGCTGGTGCCGGCGCCGCCGTTGGCCGCGCCGAGCGGGCGCGACGGAGCGGGCGCGTTGTTCCAGGAGAGATAGGTGTGGTCGCCGAGCTTGCGGGGCTTGACGAGATGGGTGGCGAGGAAGATGGCGCCGAGCAGGATGCAGATGCCGCCGACGACGAGGTAGGCAATGCCGAGGAAGGGGTTGCGGCCGCCCATGACGGTGCGGGTGGAGAGGATGATGGACTTGGTGCCGTCGAACGAGTCGACCGGGAAGACTAGGGGGTCAGTATGTGGGATTCAGGACGCAGGATGGAGGAGGATCCAGGATCCAGGATGTCAGATGGTGATTTGGTGTACTCACAGTGCACAATGTCCACCTGGTAGGTGCCGGAACGCATGGAGGCGGTGTCGTTGCGCTGGGCCAGCTTGCTAAAGGTGGGCAGGCCGGCAGTGCGCATCCAGACCATAAAGGTCTCGTCGTCGGCGAGCGAGGGCGGCGGGTTGGCGGTGGTGTAGCCGTTGGGGTAGCGATGGACCCAGTTGGGCGGGGGGACGACCTGGGAGATGTTCATGGCCGCGGGGAAGTTGCCGTACAGGGCCTTGTCGGAGCTCCAGGCAATGTTGGAGCTGTTCTGCATGACGTAGGTCTCGTTGTGGCTGCTGCTGCCGGGGACGTTGAGCATCAGCGGGCTGCTGAAGGTGTCGTTGAAGAGCGAGTTGGCGATGAGGCCGCAGGGGTAGTAGGGCACGCCGGCGTCGTTGAGGCGCAGCGGGTCGCAGTCGGAGCTCTTGACGCTGCTGGCGTCGACCACGTCGCCCTTGAGCTGCTTGTCGTAGAAGCTGTTGACGTAGCGGCGGTGGTTCTGGTAGAAGTTGGTCAGGTGGTAGTAGAAGAGCACGGGGGGGCCCATGTCTTCCGGGATGTCGAACTGCAGCGTGCACAGCTGCACGTCGTCGGGCACCTGCACGCCGTCAAACGTCACGTTGAGCGGCGTCCGCTTCCACATCGCCGTCGACTTGCTGGCGTTGGAAGTCTTGAACTGGAAGTCCACGTTGCCCGACGGCATGATCTTGAAGCTGTCCGTCGGCGCGTCCTTGTAGCACGTCGTGTAGTCCAGCTGGATCATCTGCACCTGCGAGCTCGCGTACAGCAGCAGTCCGCCGATCGGCGCAAAGATCACGCCAATCGCGAAGAAGAGCGGGAGCACCGTCTTGGGTGTGAGGATGGGTCTGCTCGTCAGCCAGTGCCTTTATTGGGATACTCCGGACCGGGAGGCATCTCGGGCCGGACTGGTAGGTTTGCGTCTGGCGCATCCTGTCTGCCGGTTGGACCGAGCCTATCCAGCCTCGTAGCCTCGTAGCCTCGAAAGCCTATCACATCCGCCCTCCGTCGTCTACTTACTGCCATGCCTTCAACCGCTGTTGCCGGAACGCGGTGTCTACAACGCGACGAGGTTAGCACGGGATATCGGTCTCCGGATCGCCAGGAAACACGCCGGCGGCACCGCCCGGGGTTGTAGAGACACCCAGACGGCAGCCGGCGGCGGCGGTCAATACGTACTTGCCGGTCTCTTGCTCTTCTTCTTCTCGGGGATCTTGGAGTCCGATTCGTTCGAGGCGATCGAGTCGGGGTGATGCGAGCCCAAATCGGCCGCGTTGTCGTCTCCGCGCGCCATGGCCTGAGGACGAAATGCGATGGGCGTCTGGAGTACCTGTGAATAGAACAAGAAGCAGGAAAGAAGCGGGAATGTCGGAACGGTGCGGTGGTTGTGTCGTGGGAGTGTCGTTGGATGAGAGCGGTGCTTTCCTGGCAAAAAAGACGTATTAGGAGCGCCAAGTTTCCAGGGGCGGCCGCTGCAAAACGCCAATACGAAGCGTCAGCGCCCTGTGGCGCGGCCTTCGGGGCTGAGCCACGGCCGTGTGTGCAACAGCGTGTCAGCAAGCCCATCACGTGACATACTTGCTCCACCGTGCACCGTAATCGCGCACTGATAGGCTCGCAGGGATAGGAGTGGGACCACCCTGTTCCCCCAGGGATACGAGTACGACAGCGTCATCGCTGTCCGGTTAGGATCCTACTTGGGGACAAGGGCTCTTTGTATTCGTATTTCTTGTGCATGTCTTGTGCATATCGGGCACGTCTTGTCATAAATACGCACAGAGCTCAGGGGAACGGCCAACGCCATCCAGAACGCGATGTACGATCTTGCACTGATATGTAGAATCTGCACTTCGCACCAGTTCCTCGTCCTACCCTGCGCCTTCTCACAAACGCCACAATGGCAGCAATGTGTACGGAGTACGGAGTATGTATGATTAACGAGCCACCGTTGGCACGCTACCAGCAGCGAGCGGCAAACCTGCACAGAAGCTCCAGAAGCCCGCGTCAAAGGGGCCGCATGGTGGCCCGTGCGCCTTCTAGAACCATTCCAGCGCCGCTGACTGGCGCTGCTCCAAAGCCTGGGGCGGGTGCTCACAGCAGGTGAGGGGCTTTCTGGGCTTTCTGGGCTGCTCAAGCGAAACTCAACACCAGGGAAGCACCCTGAAGGAACTGAGCGCTTCCTTCTCTCCTCCCTTCTTCTCCTTCTCCTCCAACCCCCCCACCTGGGCTTTTTCCTCCTGGGTTCCGCTTGCCCAAAGCTTCTCCTTCCCGTCCGCGCCCGCCTTCTTCAATCTCCATTGATTGAGACGCCACTCCTTCCACGACCTGCTCGACTTCCTCGTCTTCCTCGTCTTCCTCAACCCCCCTCTCTGTCTACTCGCACCCATCTATTATCCCACGGCTTCGCCATCGTCGCCACAGAGGACTTTTGTCGTCCCGTCGTCCCATCTCCCATCGCTCGCACGAATTCCCTCCCGAGGTATGTTTCATGACGAATGCTCTCCCCCGCCAGTTGTTTCTTTTTCATGGCTTCTCGCTCTTCCTCTGTGCCGCTTCCTCTCGTTTCGCCTTGCTCGATATCATAATTCCCCTCACCCTCGTCTCTTGGCTCAGCCCATCTCTCTGCTCGCTATTTCCCTCTCCCCTCTTATTGCGTGGTATTTCTGCAGCTCTTTGTGACCGTCGGACAGCTGATTGCGTCTGACGGTGTCCTCAACGACTGCTCTGTTTCCTGCGGTTACTGCTTCATTTCTCTTCCACGCCCTTCCCATTGCGTGCCTAGTCTGCGCACTTCTGCTGCCTGTCTCTCCTGGCCTGTGCGCTTCTTGTGATGTGTTCTTCTATCACGCCGAGAACTGCTCCTAAATGCCGCTTATCGCGTCTTTCAGCCCCCTCTCCTTTTGTCTCCCCCTTTGGCCACTCCCCCTTTCTGCAAACAAATAGAGCATCGCCCGCACATGTTTACGCCCCAATTCCCTCATCCCTCTTCTTCGTTGCGTAAACGTATTGTCTCTTTCATGCCTTTTTTTTGGTTCATGCCATCCTGCTGCCTCTTGCTTCCCTGAGTCTGCTGCAACACCATATCGCTGTGTCTGCGTCTACTGAGTAGTCGCACAGGGGCCCTCTTGTTTTCTGCGACTTGCACCTCATATATTGTCCTTCGCTTCGCGTGGGCTGTTGGCTGACATCATTGTGGCTAGACTCGCCTCGGCACTAAAGCGACGTCGATATCTAGCTTAATAGGTGAGGACGCGGCCTTAAATACACTTCCTTCTTTCCCTTCTGCATGGCCGCCTATCTTTCCTAGTGGACATGAAAACGCATCATCGATTGGCATGTTTGATATTTTGCAGTATTTTCAATTCTCTTTCGATATTTCTCGGTATTGTCACCAAATCTGCCGAATGTCTTACTCGTACCCCGTCTTCGCCTTGAAATCTGAGCTTGTTTACTCCGTTCTTGGCATCCGAGGCTAATTGGCAAACAGCTAAACACGATCACCACAAAACAGCAGCTCGACCTGCCTTGCTTCGAACAATATCCGTGAACCCCGAGCTTCACCTGATTGACGCTGTTGCTCCGCATCAACCATGTCTGCTGGCGGCTTCACCAGTCCCTTTGCGGCCAATTCCAACCCATTTGGATCGCCGTCGGACTCGAGGAGATCGCCTGAAGTGGCTACCTCTGGGCCGATGCACCAAGTGATTGAGGAAGATGAGAACGATGCGGTCATGTCGCCCATGTCGCCGAGCTTTGCTCTGAAGCCGTCTTCATCTGGACCACAGCGCGCTCTCTTCCCCCCAGACTCCTCAGACCAGATTTCGTCGTCCTTTGGCCGTGCACCGCTCATTGGGGAATACCCAGCTCAATACAACTTTGGGCGGCGCACGTCGGTCTCTGCGGAGTCCCTCAAGCCCGCCGCCGATTCCTACGACAACTGGAGTCCGCCGATGCACCAGAAGACGCCAGAGCAGCTGGAGCGGCTAAAACGCGCCATCCAGGGCAACTTCCTGTTCAGCCACCTCGATGACGAGCAGGCCACCCAGATCCTCGGTGCTCTGGTCGAGAAGCCCATTCCGACCAAGGGAATCAAGGTATGTAACAACTGTCTTTTTCTTGTGTTGCCCTCTCCCATGGTTTTGCCCTAACATCTCTAGGTCATCACACAAGGCGACTCGGGCGACTACTTTTACGTCGTCGAAAAGGGCCGTTTCGATGTGTATGTCAACAGTGCCGGCACCCTTCAAGCCGGGCCTGACGGTTTGGGCCAGAAGGTGGACACCATTGAGGCAGGTGGCTCCTTTGGCGAGCTGGCTCTCATGTACAATGCACCTCGCGCCGCCACTGTCATGTCGGCCGACTCTGCATGCACGCTCTGGGCCTTGGATCGCCTGACGTTCCGTCGCATTCTGATGGAGTCCACCTTTGCCCGCCGCCGCATGTACGAGAACTTCCTCGAGGAAGTGCCTCTGCTGGCCTCGCTGACGCCGTATGAGCGTTCCAAGATTGCCGATGCTCTCGAGACGCAAAAGTTCACCCCAGGGTCCACAATTATTAAGGAAGGCGACCCAGGCCACTCGTTCTATCTGGTCGAGAGTGGCGAAGCTGATGTGTTCAAGTCTGGCACTGAGACACCTGTGCTGCACTACAAGAAGGGCGACTTCTTTGGTGAGCTGGCTCTGCTCAACGATGCTCCGCGAGCTGCCACTGTCGTCGCCAAGACCGACATCAAGGTCGCTACACTGGGCAAATCCGCGTTCCAGAGACTGCTCGGACCTGTTGAGGGCATCATGCGGAGGACACGTTATGTTGGCGTCAAGACCGGCGTGGAAGACCTTGATCCGCTGCAGACGGCCGCATGAGTCTTCTGTGCCTGACGTGTGTTTGTGTGCGCATGCGAACAATGACGGAAACTATGTTGGGTTCATCTGCAAGCTGGAAAGGCGTAGATCAAGGATGGAAGGTGGACGGGAGGTACTCGGGTCAAGTGAAAATTGCAGCCACCCTGAAGTGACTGGTCAGATTACATGCCAGCCTGCGGCTAGGGAAGACGAGAGAGGGGGCTTCGTCAACGCTGCATGAGCTCAAGGAGGACCAGGACAGCAGATGTGACGGCGTTCAAGGTGTTTTTTTGTGTTTCTTTTGTTTTTTGTTTGCTTCGGCCTCTTTGGGTTCGTTATCGCCTTTTCAAATGCTATGTCTCGGGCGTCTTCGTACGGCCTTGTAGATATGAACGAAAGGGGCAGGAGAAGGAAGCTTGTATGCGGCAGTGACTGTGCGCCTCTAAGCTGGCTTTCTTCTTTTGCTGGAGGTAGTCTAGTTTTTCATACTTTGTCGAATCCACGGATACCTTGAAATGGGTGATGAAACAAAGCACTTGAGATTGAGACTTGCTAATGTGATTTGTAGTATGAGAGACGCTCAAATCGTCTGTTACCGCCCTGTGTATCTATTCAATGCCAAAACGCCAATCGCCCTTGCATGGATCTCGCGATGCCCTCCTGCCCAAACTATTAAACACATATCGTCACAAAATGTCCAATCCGTCGTGCCTCACTCTCTCACCTCGCCTCGCCTCACCTCTCTCCTCATCGTTGCACCCCTCAAACCTGCTCGGCTTGCTGCCGCCGCAGCTCGAGGATCTGCAGCCGCACCGTCTCGGCAGCTGCCTCCGTTTCGAGCACACGACCCACGCCCGTCTGCCAGTCGCGCTCCAGACCCTGCAGCTCCGCCGCCACGTCGTTCTGCGTCTGCTGCCGCTGTAGCGTCACCAGGTCGATCGCCCGCCGCGTCTGCGCCAGCTCCGCCTCGGCCGCCCGCAGCTCCGACTCCGCCTGCCAGTTGCCCACGAGCCACGCGTTCTTGCCGTAGCTGTCGAGCAGCGCGAGGTGGGCGCGGCGGCCGCGAAGATAGGCGAGGCTCGTGTAGGCCCGGGCGAGAGCGGCGGTGCGCTCGGGGCCGGCTTTCGCTTTGAGGGCATCCTCGTTCTCATCCTCGTCCTGGGCTTCGTAGCGGGTCAGGTCGATGGCGTTGAGGGGTGTGGTGCCCTTCTTTTTGCCTTTTTTGTTGCCAGCCCCGGCCGCCTGCACCTTTTGGTTGGCGGCGACGCGCTCGACTTCGGCACGCAGAGCGGGCGTCAGCTGGGCCTCGCGCAGAGGCGGCAGCAGGGCATGGTGTGGGTCGTCGGGGACGCGGGTGCGTTCTTCGGCGACGAGCGCCTCGGCGGCAGCACGCTGTTCCGGTGTTGGTTCGGGGTCGATGTCTGGATGTGTTAGTATGAAGACAGCACGGGAAGAGACTGTGAAAAGAGGCCTGGAAAGAGACCAATCAATACGCACATGGCAGCGACTCGTGGGTGCTCGTGATAAAAGGCATCTTGACGGGCAGCCGTAGATCCCTCGGCTTGGTGGGCTGCACGAAAAAGAAGCAGATGTCGCGACCACGATAGCAAGTACCCTCACCACGGCTGTAAAATCACTACTCCATACTTTTCGCGCTTTCGCCCAACGGAGCGCCGGCGAAACAATCGGCCGCCAGCTGAGGAGACACACGTGACTAACATGGGGCGCTGAGCACAGAAACAGAAGGGGGGCACACTAAGACACAAGGTCTAGCGCCTGTGAAAGGCAAGCTTAGCCCAGCTCCGGTCGCCGAGGTTCACATGTTTACGGCCATACCGGCGCAGCGTCATTGCCCCTACTAAAATACAAACGACGGCGATGGCAACGACAACCTTCCCCATACTTATTTCCCCAGTTTCCCTGCCTCCTCCTCCCCCCCTCGTTTACCTGTTGGCTTCCTCTTCTTCCTTTCATTCCATCTTTTCTCTCTTTCAACCGTCTTCATTTCCGCTTCATCCTCATCTCTATCCACTGTCATTCTGTCTCACCCATTCTTAGACCACTACAACCATCATCGTCATCATGCCTCTCGCCAACGGTAAGCATCTGTCCAGAGTCGTGATCGCTGCGCTTTCCTACATTATATCTGGCTGTGGCTAATGTTTTTCCGTCTACAGACAAGTTCCCGTCTTCTGTGGCCTTTGATGCCATCAACGACGCCCTTTCGTCCAGCGAGGCCTTCAAGAAGGAGGCGATCAAGAACGGCAAGGCGGTGTTCGGCATAACACTCACGAACCCGGCCGGCGAGACCGAGAGCTGGTTCATCGATCTCGCCAAGGAGGGCAAGGTTGTGCAGGGCCTGAACAAGTCGGATGGTATGTTTTCTCTGCGCGTGTCTTGAACACCAGGCTGTGTCAAGTCATCCCTTGCTAACTCTCTCCCAGTCGAGCTCAAGCTCTCCGACGAGAACTTTGCCAAACTCGCCCTCGGTAAGGCCAAGGCGCAGTCGCTATTCATGACCGGCAAGCTCAAGATCAAGGGCAACGTCATGAAGGCGGCCAAGCTCGAGCCCATTCTCAACAAGGCCCAGTCGCAGACCAAGGCCAAGCTGTAAAGGGCGGAGCGCAAAAGAACAGACAAGAAAACCGCAACCATGAAAAAAAAAACAGAGAAAGACTAGCACAGGCTATAGGATTGGGCGGCATAATAGTTACTGCGCTGGCTTCGAGTTTTGGGCTGGCTGCTGATGGCTGGCGATTGGCTGTGGAGAGTTGACACCTGGACGATAGACCCTGCAGCTGGAAAGTCTGCTTATTGTACTCTGTATATATCCTTCCTTTATGCCTAGTTCTCTCAGGAAACCTCTGTAGTATCTTATAACGTACCGTGTTCCCTCATGCGCGGCTCAACATCTGGCCTTTACCTTGCATGTGTTCCTAACGATCCACAGTGCATTGCTGGCAGACCGGTGAGCTGCAGATAGGGCAGCGTCGGCACCTAAAAGCGGCAGCCATTGACCATTCAACGGCGCTGTGCAGCGCTGTACAGCGCTACAGCACTATTCAGTGGGACATGAGCGCACATTGTCGCATTGCGATGGATGGCGACCTGGCCGCGCTGCGGTTATTTACTTTTGCTTCAGGTGGGCTGCGCACCTTCCCTAGCTATGAGGCGACGGGCGTGTTTGCACTCCGTCGAGTATTCCGTAGAGGGAAGGAACGACCGGCCAAGAGGCGGCCTAGGTCGAATTTTTCAGGCCACAAAACAACAAAAACAAATGAATGTTCGGAAAGAGCAGCCCAGCAGACCACACCTGCCTGCCATTCGTCCGCTTGCCTGCAAGCGCGCCATATTATTTTTTATTTTTATGTTTCTTCACTGGACGATAGGTCAGGTCTTTTTTTCGCCCCCTCCCCTCTCAGAGTGACAGAAGAACCAGAAAGAGCCATCAGAGCCATAAAAGCCAATCAATTAGCCAATCAGTCACGGTGTTCTGGCAACGGCCCACTCACTACTCCGTACTCACTACTCGTCACTGACTGTCCTTTTCCCCTTCTGGCGGGAGGACTCAGCACCTGTCGTAGCGCATTTGTCCGCGCCTTTGTCCCCTCTCCTGCTCCTTTCCGCTGTACGGAGTACGCGCTACAATTTTTTTCCCCTTGCATTTTCTTCATTTCGGGCCTCCTTATTTTTTTTTGCCTGGCACCACCAAACCCACAACCACCTTAACCACCACCCCTTCCATCAACAACATCGCGCCATCTGCATCGACACGCACTCTTCGTTCAACTTGCGTGTCGCTTTTGCATTGCTGACGCCTGTCACGATCCGGCGCATTTTTCTTATTTTTTTTCTTTTCTTTCTCACCTGGTCGCAGCCTGCGTTGAGACGCTTGATTTGCGACATATGCACTTTTTTCTCATTAACGCGGTTTCCATGCATTCCTTTTAGGATCCCGCTCTTTTCGCCCCTGATTATTCTCTGTCCTTTTTCTCGTCTCCTTCAGTCTGTCGTCACCGTCGTGCGAAATCCATCACCATGGAGACACCACAGAAGCCACGCGGGTTATTCAGCAGCCTAGCTGGTCTTCTCAGTGCTGGTCGTGGTTCTTCGCAACAGCCGCCGGCTCCAGTCGCGACGCCCGCCATTGCAAAGCGTGCGCCGGTCATTAATGGCACCGTTGGCCGCTCCATCCAAACCCGGCCAGCACGGAGAGACGATAATAACACGCGTCGGCGCTACTCGGGCACCTTTTCTGTGCCAACTGTCGCGTCGCCACCTGAGAGCCCGGCAAAACGCGCCTCTCCCACTCTTTTGGCTCAACGGAAAATCCACGATCGCGTGCAAGGGCCGTCCAGTCGTCTCGGCACATCAGCCTCGTCAAGTGCCCTCGTTCCCAGCAGCAGTGGCGTGAATGGCACTCATGCTCCCAACTCCTACGGCTACGGCTACGGCAGCCTTCGTGGCGGCAACACAGTGACTCCTCGCAAGACCAATTTCAACTCGTCCACCACCCCACGAAACATGTTCCGCGACTCTATTTCTCGCGAGCACCCCTTCTCCTTCACTCCCCGTGTGCCGGCCAACACGATGCGTGGCAGCTTCCCAGTCACGACTCCGGGACGGTCGCTCCGGGCTCCCGGCGTCGAGCTGAGCGCTCGCGGTCTGGCTAAGACCACCTCGAGCGACCTTTTTGCTCTCAAGATCGCCGAACCGGACGACAACCTCAGCGGTGAGGCCGTGGCCAACATGGTGCCCGAGGATCTCAAGGCTGCCGGCAAATCCGTCTACGCCAGTGACTACCTCGCGCATCTCTGCCCCCCCGACCTCAGCGAGGAGCAGCGCAACCAGTTCTTCTGCATCCTGGATCTGCGCCGGCTCAAGTATGCGGCCGATGAGGTGTTTGTGAAGAAGGACTGGCGCATGAACATTCTCAACTTCGCCAAGGAGTACGAGAAGAACCGCAGCATCATCATGCTCCGCTACGGCCTCTACGAGTTCAAGACCGTCAAGGTCTCCAAGGAGATCTTTCAGAAGTGGAAGACAACGCACAACATTCCGGACGAGGCCGACGACGATGTGGTGACGCTGCCTGAGACGATTCACCCCACCTCTGCTACCAAAGCTTCGCCTTTAGGCGCTGCTGGCTCGTCGCGGCCAAATGGCACCGAAGGCATTTTGCGTACCGGGAAGCGCAAGGCCCAGGACAATATCGATCCGAACGCAGCACCGAGCAGCTCCTCCTCCTCCTCGAACTCCCTCTCAGCGGCAGCTTCCAACAAGCGGTCGCGCGCTCTCGACGGCACGCGAACCGATCGCTCAACAGAGGCAGCCGAGTCGAGCGCGCCGGCGCTCAGCAAGTCCAAGCGGAAGGCACCTCAAGCAGAGAGTGCTGACCAGCTGCAGCGGGCAAAGATGCAAAAGCCGGCCGGTGCTTTCTCGTCGGCTGCCGCCGCCACCGGCCCCTCTGCGACGAAGAGCTTCTTGGAGAGCCTAGCCAATTCGCCTGCCAAGGAGCCGGCAGCTGCGAAGCCCTCGTCTGCTGCGGCCACGTTTGGTGCGGCTGCGCCCAAAGCAACACTGCCCAAGTCTAGCACCACAGGGCAGCTCTTCAAGACTACCAACGGCAGCAGCAGCCTTGCCCGGTCGGTCTTTGAAAACAAAAACAGCCTCAAGCCTAGCGCCACGCAGGGCGGAAACATTTTTGGCTATCTGTCGGATGCTAGTTCTGCCAAGAACAGCGGAAACGACAACGCCGATGCTGATGCGGAGGATACTGATGACTCGGAAGGCCAGGAGGAGGAGTCAGAGTCGCAGGGTGCGGCCGCGAAGCCGAGCCTCTTTGCCCCCCAGTCCTCTTCCTCTTTGTTCTCCGTCAAGCCGCCGACAGCAGCTGCTTCGGCAGGCACACCCCTGTTCGGCAACGGCGCGTCGACTTCGCCTTCGGAAGCATCAGAGGCTGCTCCTGCGGGTCGTAGTCTCTTTGACCGCGTGAATAAGGGCTCCGATGGCCAGCCGATCCGCAAGTTTGGCGCTGACAGCGCCGCATCCGCTGCTGCACCCGAGTCTGCTCCCACACCCGCTGCGTCGGCCTCCTCTCTATTTAGCAGCAAGCCCACATCCGCGAGAGCGAGCCCCGAGAAGGAGGCCGCGCCCTTTTCGGCGAACAAGACCTGGAACCCGGATACGCCCATCAAGTTTGGCGGTGCCAGCTCTACTAGCTCTACCACGCCAGCTCCGGCCACTTCTCTTTTCGGCGCTGCCGCTGCTACCACCTCCAGCACAACTCCCTCGCTCTTTTCCGCGGCGGCAAATCAGACCACTGCGGCACCGCCGACCATCAAGTTTGGCTCAGCCCCCAGCGCAGACAAGCCTGCTGAAGCGGCTCCTGCGTCTATTACCACTGCAGCGACTGCCCCGGCCAAGCCGGCTTCTTCGCTGTTTGGAGCGACTGCATCGGCCCCTGTGAACGGCACGGCTGCTCCTTCGCTTTTCGGCTTCCCAAAGAAGCCCGAGGAGACGACTCCCGCGGCCGCTTCGTCGTCCAACCCGTTCGGCGCCAGCAGTGCGGCAGCCGCTAAGCCAGCAACGAGCCTATTCGGCAAGGCTCCTGAGACGCAGAGCCAGCAGCCTCTGGCTTCCACCCCAGCCAACCTCTTTGGCGTGCCCGCGCCGGCAGCAACGACTGCGGCTCCCACCTCGTCACTCCAGTCCCAGACTCTGTTTGGCAACCCTGCTGCTTCGGATTCACAGCTAGCGAAGAAGAAGCGGTCTGCCGACGATGAGGCAGCAGCTCCTGCAGCTCCTCCTCTGTTCAGCCATGCGAGCAAGCCGGCCGATGAGCCACAGGCCAAGAAGCCCCTCTTCGGAACCGCCACTTCTACCCCGGCACCAGGTGTCAGTCTGTTTGGTAATGCTGCGACGAACGGGACGGCTGCACCAGCGGCCGCCAACACGGAGGAAAAGAAATCGTTGTTCGGCAACAGCTTCCCCAAGCAGCCCGAAAGCCAGACCTCCAGCCTGTTTGGCAACAAAGCGCCGACTCCGAGCACCGCACCCAGCTCCGCACCCCCAATTTTCAGCTTCGGGGGTAGCTCCTCTTCCAATGGCACCATCGCTCCGGCTGGCCCCTCACCGGCGGCCGTGCCGACGTTCTCGTTTGGAAGCTCGACGGCTGCACAGCCCGCTGCACCGCCAGCCAGCGCTCCCTCGTTTGGCAGTGCAGCAGACGCGGGCTCTGCCAGCTCTTCTTTCACGTTTAACTTTGGCGGGGGTGCCAGCCAGTCGTTCCGCAACCCGTTTTCCAGCGGTGACGCATCATCGGCCAACCAGGGCGCTCCCACGATCAGCTTCGGCAGCACGCAGGCGGCGAGCCAGCAGCCGGCCAGTACACCGTCGTCGCTGTTCCAGTTTGGCGGAGGCAGCAACACCACGGCCGCCTCGACCCCCGCAAGCGCGCCGGCCGTGTTTTCGTTCGGTGCCGGCTCGCAGTCTGCCAACCCGTCTTCCGGCATGGGCGGTGTCTTCGGCAACACATCGTCGTCCGCGATGAACTCGGCGGCATCATCCATTCCATCCTTTAGCTTCGGTGCTGGCGGCGGCTCCCCGGCTGTCTTTGGGGACCAGAAGCAAGCCGCTGGCGGTAACATGTTCAATCTTGCGCCGCCTGTTGGCGGCACATCTACAGGTACTAGTAAGTCTGAGATGCGTTGTGTTTTTATTGTTTTTGTTTCCCTGTTTTTTACCATGGGCGGAGCCTAACCGGTGTGCGCGCATAGATACCCCCTTTACGAATCTTGGTGGCGCCTCGAGCCTGGCCACAACGCCGGCCACGGGCACTCCAGAGCCTGGTGCCCACCAAGACAATACGGACAATGATGGACACCAGGCTGACGGAGATGCTCCCAAACAGGAACAAATCAGCTTAACCGAAGGCGGGCCGGGCGAGGAGGACGAGGACGTCGTCCATGAAATACGCGCGAAAGCCCTGCGGCTCAAGACGGCAAGCGACGAATCTGGAAGCGACTCGCCCGCGGGCAAAGACAACAAGAGCCCGTGGAGGACGGAGGGTGTCGGCCCATTGCGCGTTCTGCGGCACAAGACGACGGGTGCCGTGCGGCTGCTGCTTCGGGCAGAGCCGCGGGGCAGTGTAGCCCTCAACAAGGCGCTGCTGCCCGACTTTAGCTACAAGCCCGAGCCGAACGCCAAATACGTGAAGCTGACGACGGCCAACGAGTCGGGCAAGGGACTCGAGACGTGGATGCTGCAGGTCAAGACCAAGGAAGCAGCGCAAAAGCTTGCCGAGGTTCTCGAGGAAAACAAATCTGCCAACAAAAAGTAGGCTGGCAGAAGCACAGACGGGATCCCGGAAGAGGAAGTTCTATTTTAGCATTTTTGGTGCGATCGTTCGGAGTTTTTGTTCTTTGGCGTTAGCTTGCTTCATCCCCCCTGCGTTTTTTGTTACTTGCGGTTGTTCCTTTTCCGTCTGTCCTGCCCTACCATACCACCCATTTCCCCATTTTATGTGTCCAAATTCCGTTACATTTATCCTGCTAATCTTTTAATTTCTGCCTCTTCTATCTCGGTTGCCTCGTCATATTATCTTATCGCGCAGGAGTTACATTGTCATCAACCCCAGCATACCACATCACTTGTTTTTCTGTTTTGTTCTGTTTCACAGCTTTGTGTTTTCCCCCTAGCATCATTCACCTTTTTACATTTAGGCAGCGGAACTGTTACAACGTATCGAAGCAATACAAAATCGCATGTGTGGAGGATGATCGGATTAGAGCTTAACAAGATATCAGTGTTATTTATTGTGCAGGACTCGAGGCCTACATGGTCTGCAAAAAAGTGATTCATTGAGTAAGAGGAGGGAGTTTGGGGACACTCTAGCATTTGCGGCGATGCATTTCTTCCTTTTTTTATTTCGAATGGGCCAAGGTGACGTCGAGGGCCACATTCAGATTGTACATGTAGTGAAGTTGCAAGGAGCAAAGCAACAGCGAATAGCATGCGCCGAGGTTAGTGGTTGCGTTCTGCGTCAGTGAATTTGACTACTTGATGAGCACCTGCTTCTCCTTCTTCAGGGTGTGCACAAAGCTCAGGGGGACTTTGAGGGTCTGGGCGACAATCTGAGGCGGCGTCAAGGCCAACCACTGTGTCAGAGAGATGTCGGCGACGCGGTCTGATTTGTAGATCTCAATCCACACGAGGTCGTCGGTCTGGGAGGTGTTTTCAATATAGTGGCTGGAGGTCAGCAATAGGGTAAGCGGACTCGGGCAAGCGGACAAGGAGAAACACGCACCCCGAGTTGTCGGGAAAGGCGGCTGTGTCGCCGGCCGTGAAATCAAAGGTGCGAGCGTTGCCGCTGCCAATGAAGACAGTGGCGCGGGCAGTGCCGCTGTGGAAGTACAGCCACTCCTCAGCCTGTGGTGTGAGCTGTCCGACTGCTGTCTGCGTCGTTCTGCATCGTGCTCCCACTTACATTGGGATGCCAGTGCATTTCCCGCAGAGCCCCCGGCTGGAGCCTGACGACGGTGGCCGCAATGGTCTTGGCGGCCGGGAAGTTGGTCGAGTCGATTTTGCGCAGCTCGCCGCCGCCGCCGGGCGTCGATTCGGCCGCGTGTTGGAACGTGCGGTAGACAAAGGAGGTCGGTCCGGGGTTTCCGGAGCTGTCAAAACACCCTCTTGTGTCGGCGGCCGTGCCGCTCAGAATATACGGATCCGGCGTCGGCACATGGTCGAACACCGACGCATTCGCCAGCCCAAAGTTGCGCGCCAAGACGCTGCGCGGCGTGTGCGCCAGCCAGTCGTCGACCATGAACGTCGTGCCCACGCGGTCAAAGTCGGCGTCGTCAAACACCAGCAGGTACTCGTTGCCGTCGCCGAGGCCCTGCACGACGTGCGCGACGCCCTTGGGAAAGTACCACACGTCGCCGAAGCCAAGCTGCGCGATCTGGCAGCGACCGTCCTCGTCGACCGTGGAGACCAGCACGGAGCCGGCATAGACGAAGCCCCATTCGGCCTAGTTGTTAGCCTGGTTTTCCTCGGTGGCAGGGGCTTGGGTGGTTTGAGGAGATGTATGACCGTTTTGGCGGTTGTACAAGAGCCTTTCTAGATATACGAAGTGACATTATAATATTCCCACGGTTCGAACACAGTCTGTCAAGGCTCATCAAGCTTCGTCGAGCTCATGCTCTGCCGTTCGCAGGTACCCACCACGCGGTGCCAGTGCATCTCCCGGATGGCCCCTTTGCTCAGATGCTGCTGGGCAGCGGCTACCGATCGACTCTGCGGTAGATCTGTAATGACTTGCTCGCGCGTCCAGCCGCCGCGGAAGAGTTTCGTCTTGGAGTCCGAGAAGCTCCATTTGAGGTTGGGCACATTGCCGGCGTCGCTGGTGTCGCCCTGGCCGATATTGTCGGGGTTTTCAGCGTCAAGCAGGGGATTTGTGCCGCCGAGGAGCGGTGCGCCACGACCAGAGGTATCTGTTGGTTCCGCCTTGGGGGCCGTTGATGTGCTGAGAGTGCTGGCGGCCGTGTTCCCTCCTACCGGGATGCGCTTGGCGGCATGATGCTGAAGGGGCAGCAGAGTGGCTGCAGCCAGAGCAGGGGACCCGAAGATCAACAGACGGGAGAGTTTCATTATGATATCCTCGAATTCGAGACGCCTGGCATTCGCGGAGATCTTTCTTTCGTCGTAAATGAGCCTCGAAAGAAATTCTATAAAGAATACGATCTACGAGCATTCGTCAAAAGACAGAACCCTTCTTGCTCTGCCGCCTAATTATTCTGGGAGCTAGTAGGCGACCTGATTTGCCTATATATGGCATCTCCCTGGGACGTGCAAAGAGGTGTCTCGTGGAGAGAACGGCCAAGCAGCGGCAGCTAGCCAGCTGGTGTCGGCGACGGGCGGCTTGGTTCCTGGGCGGTGCGCGTGCCGGGTTTTCAGTCATTTGCATGCAGCACCAATAGTAGGAGCACATGGCCCTTAGTTCCACATAGGGAAACCAAGTGGACGAGCCTTCCACGGAGATGGCAAACATCGCAGCCTCGTTCTCATTTTTGGGATCAAGAATCGAGACCAAGCATCCGCCCCCGCAAATTCCTGACCGGTGGACGCTGTTCGGTTACGGGAAAGTTAAGCCTAAAAATCCTGGAGGAGGGCCCAGGTAGGGTGAATTCCGGGATTTTGCTGGAGAAAAAGCTATAAAGATAAAATAGAAAACAAAAACTGTTAAAGTGCAAGATAGATGAGGCCGGATTTTGGAGTTATTTTTTTGATTAAATTTAAATGGCGAAACACAGCCGCGTGCACGGACGAATACGCTGTAAATAGGTGCCTACGTACTCTAGTAGCCGTACAGACTGCCCCACTAAATTTGGCCGATTGTGTGTCGCGGGGAAGCAGAAACGCATTTTTTTGGCTGATGACTCAAATCCACTTGCATTTGGGCGACATCGAATCCGCACTTTGCGACCGCAGCCCGTTCACGATCCCTGTCCCTTTCGAACATTCGGGGACACCACTTTCTCTCCAGACGAGCCTTGCCCTCTGCTCCCATCACCATGCCGACGATCACAGTAGACAAGTACCGGCTCTTCACGGAGCTGGGCGAGAAGTAAGTGCCCCTCCTTGAATGAAGCCAACGACCTTTGGTGTTTGAGAATACGGTGGAAGCGGTTGTGTGGGAGCTGGCTCTCATGTAGGCAGGCAGACAGGCAGGCAGATAGACAGGCATCATGCACACTGCACGTGGACGACGATTGACTGACCCCGCAGGTTTACGTCCGATGGCTTCCAGAACCTGGCCTTTGAATACGGCATCGAGATGGACGAAGACACCGAAGACGACCCGGCACGGCCAAAGGACCAGGTGCCGGAGCTCAAGATTGAAATTGGAGCAAACCGTGAGTATCTCTCTGTTTTGCGTTTCGTGCTGCGCTTCCTAGCTAACCCCTCCAGGCTACGATATGCTCTGCTTCGAGGGCATTGCGATGAACCTCAATGTGTTCCGTGGCAAATATCCCATGCCCCAGTTCCGGCTGGCCGACATCCCCCCCGAGAAGATGCAGACGATCACGATCAGCGAAGAGACGGCGCGTGTGCGGCCGTACGTGGCCGGCGCCATCCTGCGCAACATCACCTTCACCCAGGAGACCTACGACTCGTTCATCAGCCTGCAGGACAAGCTGCACCAGAACCTGGCGCGCCAGAGAACATTGTGGGTGGATGACGGGGATTAAGGAGGGCAGATGATATACAGGAGAATGCATTTCTGACCAGGACACCAGGGTCTCGATTGGCACGCACGACCTCGATACGATCCAGGGCCCCTTCACCTACGAGGCCCACGCGCCCAAGGACATTCGCTTTGTGCCGCTCAACCAGACCAAGGAGATGGATGGCAGCGAGCTGATGGCCTTTTACGAGACCGACAAGCACCTCGGGCGCTACCTGCACATCATCCGCGACAGCGACGTGTACCCGGCCGTCTACGACGCCAACCGCGTGGTGTGCTCGCTGCCGCCGATCATCAACGGCGACCACTCCAAGATCACGCTCAACACCAAGAACGTCTTTATCGAGATTACGGCGACCGACATGACCAAGCTGGACATTGGTGGGTGTTTAGTGTTTGGCGTTTGGTAACTGGTTCGTTCTGGCACGTCGCTAACCGACAGTCTGCAATATGATGGTGACCATGTTCTCGCAGTACTGCGCCGAGCCGTTTGTGATCGAGCCGGTGCGGATTGTGTCGGAGCACAATGGGACGAGCCGCGTGACGCCGAGCCTGGCCTCGCGCACCGTCGACGTCGAGGTCGACTACATCAACGGCTGCTGCGGCCTGACGGAGACGCGCGAGTCCGTGTGCCAGCTGCTGACGAAGATGGGCTACACGGCGAAGCCGGCGGCCGACGAGAAGCTGGTTGCGGTGACTGTGCCGGCGACGCGGGCCGATGTGCTGCACCCGTGTGATATTGTGAGTAGGGAGAGAGGAAGGCGAAGGCAGAGAGGAGGAAGACATCGCTAACAATACCAACGCAGATGGAGGACGTCGCCGTCGCGTACGGCTTCAACAATCTGCCGCGGTCGTCGCCGAACCGCGCGGCCACCATCGGGCAGCCGCTGCCCATCAACAAGCTGGCGGACATTGTGCGCCTGGAGTCCGCGATGGCCGGCTGGACCGAGGTGATGCCGCTGATCCTGTGCTCGCACGACGAGAACTTTGGCTGGCTCAACCGCGTCGACGACGGCCAGACGGCCATCAAGCTGGCCAACCCCAAGACCGCCGAGTACCAGGTCGTGCGCACATCGCTCGTGCCGGGCCTGCTCAAGACCATTCGTGAAAACAAGAGCGTGCCGCTGCCGCTCAAGATCATCGAGGCTGCTGACGTCGCCTTCAAGGACACGCGCCTCGAGCGCAAGGCCCGCAACGAGCGCCACTGGGCCGCCGCCTACTCGGCCAAGTCCGCCGGCTTCGAGGTCGTCCACGGCCTGCTCGACCGCGTCATGGCCATGCTGCGCACCGGCTTCGTGGCGCCCGACGGTTCCGCCGACGGCTACTACCTGCGCGAGATCCAGGACGCCACCTTTTTCCCGGGGCGGGCCGCCGCCGTCCATCTGCGCCTCGGCGGAAAGGACCAGCGCATCGGCGAGATTGGCGTGCTGCACCCGACGGTGCTGGAGGCCTACGGGCTGCGGTAAGTTGTCCCTCTCTGCAGACTTGGCAGACGCCCTCTTGCTAACTCTGCGCACAGGTACCCCGTGAGCACGCTGGAGATCAACCTCGAGGTGCTGTTATAAACAAAAGGATTGGGATGGAGTTAAGCGCTAGAATCAAACCACTGTGTTGACGGAAACAAACCATAAGACAAGTGGCGGCGGGGGACGCAGGGGGGCTGCCATTTGCGCATGTATGCATGCAGTAGAAAGGGGACCGATGACTGTAGATAGACATGACATATAGTGGAGAATAAGACATGCGAGCAACATGAGCAACGTAGTCGTAGAGCGTAGGCAAATGGGCCATCGTCAGTCCAAACCTGTAGGTGTAGACATGCGTAGTCGTATACGAGGTTTCGGTTTGCACAAGTAAAATCAAAGTGTATGTATACTACATTGCGTACAAATCCATTCTTGTGCGTATCCCATATTATTTCCATATGTATATCCATACCTATATTCGTGCTGATCCATGTCCTAAACGCCTTCCCGCCTTTCCGCCATTCCGCCCTTCCCATAGCGCCTAGATTCGTTGCCGGTCGTAAATATGTGTCGTAAAATAGCAGGATTGTCAACCCCCGCGTCTCTCTACCGTCGTGGCAGCTCAGCATCTCCTAGATGTAGGGTCCCTGCGGAAACAGTCGTCTCGCTGTAAGACGGTAGTCGTGGAGCAGATGCCGCTGAAGTTACTGTCGAAGCTGTCGCCGTCGAAGAGCTGTCCGAAGCTCCTTCTCCTGCCGAGCGGTCTTGCGAAATAACAGTACTGCTTTCTGGTAGTGTGTCTATCGCTGATGCCGCTTCGGCGTACTCTGACGCTGGCATCGCTCGCGTCTCCGTTCCCTCCTCCGGCGTGACGGCATCCGCTTTATGTGGTGCCGAGCCCGACGGCGGCGGCACTTCGTATGGCGGCGGTGCCTCGCCAAACTCGTTGAGGCCTTCTTCGGCGCGGCGGCTCCGGCCATAGCTCGACAGATGGATATTGGCCGTCCAGGCCCAGCGATTGGCTGTTCGTGGTTGGCGGCGCTCGCGCGCATAGGACGGCGGTGGAAACGGCAGCTCGTCGCCGGAGGCGGTGCGGTAGTGATAGGCCGCCGCAGAAGAAGGATGGGGGACGGGCGGCAAAGTCCCGAAAGGGCCGCGGCGGTCGTCGATGTCGTCGAGAATGTCGCGCTCGAGAGCGAGCCGGCCCTGGCGGTCGAGGTAGAGACGGCCGCGATGGTGCCTCTGTTTGCGGCGAGCAGCCATATAGAGCACGGCCAGGGCGGCAAAGCCGGCTATGATGACCAGCGGAACGAGGACGGCAATCCAGGCATGGCTGAGGAGGAGGGGGCTGGACGACGAGCCGGAGTCGTCGCCGGAAGACATGGTGGGTGAAAACAGTGAATATGATGTGAGGGAAAAGAGACGAGAGGAGTGAAGAAAGGAGTGAGGAAGGAGACGCGAGATGAGAAGAGAGTAGAAGAGACAGACGAGAGCAGAAAAGGTAGGACACAGTATGAGGATGCAAGTGACGAGACAGAGAATCCGCGGCGTAGGGACAGCAAGAGCGCCGCAACCGTCGCCTACAACGGGCAGGTGGCTGTATGATACTGCTTCAGATGTGGGCAACAGTGCAACGGCTGGTTTATGTGGTGTCAAATGGATTTCGGCGACAGTCTCACGATCCGGGACACAAGCAGCCCCCTCAAAAGCCGCGCAAGGCCGGCTCCCCTCCCCGTCTTGATCGAGGTTGGGCTTGGATCCCTGGGATCCTTGGGATCCTAGCAGCTCCCGATCCCACTAGAGAACCAAGAGAAACAGGAGAATCACAAACGGCTCCAGAATCACCAGCGGCGTGGAAGACGTACCCGCGTCCTCAAAAATAGTATCACAGAACAGGCGTGGATGGCAGGGTAAGGGATACTCGAAAAAGGGGAAAAAGAAGCAAAGAAGGTCAGGAAAGAAGAGGCGGCAGGCATCTCCTTTTCTATGTGAGAGCGCCTCCGTAAGAGCGAGCCGAGACCGAAAGGCGAAAGGCGAAATCAGGACCATTCTATCACAACTGCCAGAGCCGGGAGGTGCTTTCCCTAGGATCCTACGCTGGGCTCTTGCTCCGCCGGCAGGGCCGGAACCACATAGTGCTCTACATAGTCGTCGTTAGCGGCCCATTCAAGGCTTGCGTCAGATGCTTAAACAACGCACGCAACCCCACCACCCACGCTGCTAAGCTTTGCCTGAGACAACGACGGGTGCCTCGTAAGATGCAGTGAACACGACGACTATCGTACTCGAGCGACAGAGTACTCGTATATACATGCGGTTCACTACGAGTACAGGCACGCAGGCTGTCGCATGAAATTGGCGGATCCGGGAGATATTGGATTTCGTACCCCAAACTCTAGAAGCAGCAACCGTACGTGCGTCTTTACATGGCTTTGTGTGTAAGATGGCTCTTTGTCTGTGCATAAAGCCGCCTGAAGAGATGACTACGAATACGCCCCCATGTCGTCACTACAGACGATAAAAAAGAACAGCTCTGGCAAGGTGTATGGCGATTAGTCCAGACAGCTCCTAGGCGATAAATGCGCACGGACCCAATACCACGTGACTCCGATTCGCATATCCCGGCCATGGTCTAGACTTTGGGGTTTGCCAGAAACATATTCACTGACAGCACCGATAGCACTGACAGCACGCACGCACTCCATCGACTCTCACCATGGTGCGTGCTATTCGAGGTAGGATACACACTCGCTTCCGTCTTCGGCTTCCCTGACACCCTGCAGGCGTCTTGGTCGAGTGCGACCCGGCCATCAAGTCGATCATTGTCTCCATCGACAGCGAAAACCACGACTTCATTATCGAGGACCTCGACGACCAGCGCCTTGTCATCAAGGAGAACATGATGGAAACCTTGAAGCGCAAGCTCAAAGATGTACGTGCAGTTGTGGGGCTGTGTTCAGGAAATAGTGACTACAGAAAACTAACTTGCTCTCTCTCGCAGCGTCTCAAGGAAACCCAACAAGAAGACGACGGCTCGGACTCGAATTAACATGAACAGGCCCTACTTGGCTATGAGAAACGGCTTTTTACGATATAGGGTGGATACGCTACTTTCACGGTGGGCAGGGCGCAGTTGGGAGTCACGGTCATGTTACATTGCGAATAACCATAATTGACTGCAAAAGCACAGTACTCCGTACGCGTACACTAGGATCGTGATAGTGTGCGTTTTTCTTTTCCCGCAGCCTCTGCCTCTGCCTGTGCCTGTGCCTGTGCCTGTGCCCCTACAACTTCTCAAACCGCGGCTTCGTCTTCTGCATGCCCGACAGGAAGGCCGCCTGCACGTCGTCGGACTGCAGCGCGCCCGAGTTCCACACTGCCGTGTATCGGAGATCTAGTGAGCTGTTAGCCAGCACGTCACGCATATATATATAGCTGTACGAAAACGAAAGGAGGGTGGCACGCACTCTCCGCCACTGTGTGGTCCCGCGAGTGCACCAGCAGCTCCTTGGTCCCCTGCACGGCCACAGGACTCTTGGAGGCGATGTAGGTGGCCGTCTCGACGGCCGCAGCCACAGCGTCCGCCTTGGACGGCAGCACGCGGCTCACAAATCCCACGGCCAGCGCCTCGGGCGCGAGGAATTCACGGGCCGTCAAGCACACTTCGCGCACCCACGACGCCGACGCCACCACCTTGGGTAGCCGCGCGAGCGATCCAATGTCGGCGGCCAGTCCAATGTCGATCTCCTTGACGGCCATGCGGGCATCAGCTGCTGCAAACCGAATGTCGGCACAGCACGCCAAATCAATAGCGAAGCCGAGCGAGACGCCGTGCAGCACGCAAATGACGGCTATTCGTTAGCGGTGGTCGGGTTGTCTCGTTACTCAACGCCACCCAACTTCGCGGAAGAGCACCCACGCTTCTCGCAGGCTTCAATGGCCGTCAAACAGGCCTGCATGTGCACAATGCGGCGCCGCAGCTGCGTCGCTCGCCGCGCGGTGTCGGGCTGCTTCTCGATCTCGGCGAGCCACTGGCCTGCATCGTAGAGGTCGAGGCCGGCCGTAAAGGCGCGGTCACCGGCGCCCGAGAGCACAATGGCGCGCACGTCGGCATCGTGGGACAGCTGCGCAAATGCCTGGCCGAGTTCTGTCCACATGAGCTCGACAAACGCGTTGAGCTTCGCGGGGCGGTGCAGCTGGACGTGGGCGACAAAATCGACGGGGCGGTCGACGCGGATGTGTTGGAAAGCCATGATGTTGCCGAGGGTAAATGTAGCGACTCTAGAGGTAGAAAATGTGAGTGTACAAGAAACTGAGAAGAACAGCAGATGCGGTGGCAGGGCAAAAAGACAAGGGCTTAAGCCGGTGCGTAGACAAGACAGAACATGTGCAGAGGGGAATTAGATACATGCCAATGTAAGCTGGGCTTGTGATGAGGTGCCGAGGCTCACGGCGATCTACAGGCCCGCCATCCACTATCCCCAGACCTAAAACGACAAGCCGCTAACTAACTGCCACAGCCATTACCGCGGCTCCCGACACCATTCCAGAATGCCGTTGACATTCCAAGAGTACATAACTACGCCGTATCGTCACAGACCATCCGCTCGCAGCCTTGCCGAGTTTAACAGAGTATCGATAATTGGGTTTTTTGCCAAGAACGGATGTGACAGTGGGCTTGCGGCCCGCTGAACCAAACCACAACTTACTTGTACATATCTTGCAACGCTGCTCGAAGCTCCACCTTTCAACTAGCATGCGGCTGGAGCCCCTGCATCAGGAAATGTATGGCATTGCTAGAAATGGCCTGCGGTATTTTTGTGAAGTTGATAGCATTGCGTTTGCCTTTTCGCTTTCGAATTAATAATACAAACCGTATGCTTTCCGTTAGAGAATACTCCGACCGTGAAACAACTTCGCCGTGTTCACTCATGTGATCACGACAGCAACGCCCGCCAGGAACAGGTCAGCTATGCATGATAACAAAACACAAATACCTCAGTAACCAGACATTGTGCAAGAATACGCGCCCAGCGAAACCTAGAGCTCAGCCACATGTTAGGCACCAACCATTAGGTATTCTCTTGGCGTAGTCCCACGTACAGTATATAATAGCTTCTCGCCCGTGTTCTGGACAAAAATGTCATCTAAGCTATAAGATATTCTGTCGGCTGGCTGTCTTGTTCCTCTCCTCCAGCCTGCCACCTTACACCTTCCATTAGCGTACGGCTTAGCATATCAATGCTGCGCAAATATGAATGACACGAAGGATGAATGCAAAATCTATGTGGACAACTCGAATGTATGGATTACGGCCAAAAACGAAGCTGGAAGAAGACTCGAGGATGCCACTACCGACCCTAGAGTGAGAATTAGTCTAGGCGAACTGGTGGAATCGATCTGCTCCGGCCGCTCTCTACGGGATCTGTATTTGTTCTGCTCCGAGCCGACCCCCACTGATTCCGTATGGGAAGCTGCCGCACGGGGAGGTTATAGTGTGCAAAAATTCAAGCGTGCCGGCGGGGTGTTCAATGGCAAGGAAAAAGAGGTAGACACTGCTTTGACGGCACGGGTGGCAAAAGATGCTGGCGTTCTATCGACACGAGCGGAGTATGAAACCGACTTCCAAGAATTGAAGGAGCACACCGTCTTTGTGCTCGTCACAGGCGACCGCGACATGCTGCCAGCCGTCAAAAGCGCTCTGGAAGATGGCTTCCGGGTCGAGCTATGGGCCTGGTCCAACGTGGTATCCGAGGATTACCAGCGACTAAAGAGTACAGATGCTCTGTTCTCGATCAAGGATCTAGACGACATTCGATCACGCATCACCTATACCAATTTCGAGACCACGCGCGAGACTAAAGAGACCTTTGACAAGGCAAAAGCACTTGTTCTGTCTAGCTTCAAAAAAAGCATGCCTCGTAAGGTCATGGAAAAGTACATCTACGGCCGCCTTGATGAGCTCAAGTACCTCTTCTTCATCCATTGGGAAAGCGAAAACACCGAACTGGTTGTCGAGTTTCCTCGAGCCAGCGACATTACCATTATGGATAGATATATTAGGGAAACGCGACAGCTCTTTGGCGACGAGGTGACGGTCAAGTCAGCGGCTCAAGTTTTCGCGCCTATCCCTGATGTGCAGCAGATCAGAAATACCTTGCTGTTCAACCGGGCCCTGTGGTCAGTCCAGGACCAGGAACAGGGGGCCGACGATGGAAGATGCAATCCCACCACCGGCATCGAAGATGGTGCTTCGGCCCCCAATAACGCGGACACGAAGACTGATAGCAACCACAACCCCTGGACCACAGTGGGAAAAGGCAAGCGCAGACCCAAATAGATTGAAAAAAAACAGCGAAGCGAGCAAACATCGCATTCACTACGCGCGGGCCGTCTGGCGCAGATACAGGTATGAGGATGAAGAATTCCCCTTGTCTGAACGCAACAAGCATTTCCACCTCCATTATCGCAACGCCTTCAGGTGTCCAAAAAGCAGCGATATACACGTGCAGATTGCCCGTTTCATCATACGAACGAAAACCTTAGTGTACCAATTACCGGACCTATAACCATATTCAAGACAAATGCCGACACTGCTCGAAGAACAAGAGAACGAGAGGGGAGGGGGATTGAAATAGAGATTGGTTGGAATAGTCGGGCGTTTCGTGATAATATGCTGAAAATAGACGCCGCCTTATGAAATCGTTCTATGAGCCTCTGCGTGATCTAGTAAATCCTTGTACGTATTTTATAAAAAGCAAAAAAGCTTTATAATTAGAAATAAGTGGCAGGAATAAAACAAAGCTTCCTCTAAAACGATGAATATATATACGACTAATATTTATGTCAAGCTTGGACAGAGCATTCCCAACAATTAGAGCAGAATTGTTTACCATGACGTGAAAGTCAAAAGGAAATTAAGCGTCAAACGAATAGCAAAAGAACACAAAGCAGTCCAAAAAGGACAACTAATTATATAAACTGGGTGAGAATTGGTAGGCACGATATTATTTCTTATGATAGATACAAGCAATGATACTCACCTAATCCGTACACTAGGTAAATAATATCAACTAAGTAATACATGATATTCGAGGTACTGTTGTGAATACCATTCGAATGAGCAGACAAAACCCAAGACATAGTTCCTGCCCACAATGGTGAAACCAATTATAGAACGACACAATACTTGGAAGAAAACACCACATTTAGAATAAAAAGCAAATGGAATCCAAAAGTATGTAGCCTATTCTGACGCCGATCAGCAGATCTACCTTCACGCCAGAGCGCTGTGAGGCGAGCGCTACGCCCGCCCCTGGCCATCTGGTTGGATCACGTGACCAACCACTATCACGTTCTGGCGTGCCGCCTACAAGCACTACGGACGACGGCGAGGCGCCTAAAACCGACTCCTTGTAAGGGCTACGTTGCCAGTCAGCTTAGCTGACACGCCCCCTCCTCATATAGGCCTGCGCGTTCCGCAGCGACTAGTAGCGCATACTAAGTGACTACGACTTCGAGCTACACGACTATCGTCTGCAACCGTCCACTAAATTACAGCGCCTGCATTCCTCTGAGTTTCGTCTCGTGTATCTGCATCCTGTCCTCCCTCGCCGCTGGGACGCCATTCCGGTGCGGTCCGCCGTCTTCCCCTTTCCCCTATTGCTCTGTATTCTGGAGTAATTCCTCTGTAGCGGCCTTCGTTACTGTTGCTCTTGTCACCCCGCTGGATCGACTTCTTGAGTCGATCGATGGCTCAAAAAAGCCGCCCACCCCCTAAGTCGCTAAGTCGCTAAGTGGCTAGGTCACTACATCGCAAAGTCGCTAAGCAGCTAAACTACTAAAGCACAATCTGCTGCCACTAAACTACTAAACCAAAACCATTAACCACTAATTCACTAAAAATCGATACATCGCTCAATCGCCGCTGGCACGGTGTCTAGCCTTTGGGGACTCCCTTTTCTCCCAGCCTGCGGCTCCCTTCGACAACGCCCAAGTATCAAACCTTATTCCTATCCTCCCTCTTTCCTCCCCCCTCTCTCCCAACCGTGCTCGTCCACACGATCACCTTGACGCTGCGCCGTTTCGCCGTTTCGGTTTTCTTCTGCTTTGTTCGTCTTGTCGTCTTGTCGCCCGGCTCGCTTCACGCTTCCTTTTTTCCGTCACCCCATTGCCTATTTTATCAAGAGCGACGACCCCCAACGTTTTTGCTTTTTGACGCTCGACGCTCGACACGGGATATCCGACACTCACACTTGACGAAAAGCCGCCCCACGGCCCCGACACGAACGATCACGGCCACTCGGCTCAGTAATCGACACAACTCACCTGCCGGACGAGGATCTGCTGCCGCAACGCCTTGCATTCTCTCTTTTCCAGGCCACGCCTTTGAACCCGCCACCGCGCAGCCGCCCTCAGCCTCCGCCCCCCTTACGTCTTGCGTGTGTTGCTGTCGTTTCTTGCCGGCCATCCGCCCCCGTCCATGTGCTGCTTTTGAAGTCCCCGCCTCTCTTCTTTTCTTTCTCTCTTTTTTCTCTCTTATCTCTCTCGGACTTTTCTTTCTGCCGGGGACACTGACCGCCATCGGCCACAACGCCTCCCCCCCTCTGTCCGGCGTCTCTGTTCTCTCGGCCTTTCGCTTCTTTCGTTTTCTCGCCCAATCCCCCTCGGCTCTCGATTCGCCCGCCAGCTACCGACTGAGGCCTCGTCCTCGAGCCTGGCGCCGTGATGGCTGCACCGCAACTGACACGGCCCGACGTGGGCGATATTCTTGTGGTGATCCGTACGTAGCGTATTCTGGCTGTGCCTTTTGTCTCGCTATGTCTAGGTCGTGGTGCTAACCTAGCTATGAAGACGACTTTCAAGCCCGCAGTTCCGACGAATTGACGCTCGCAAAAGGCGACCGGGTCGAGTTGCTGGAGCGAGATGACGAGTTTGGTGACGGCTGGTTTTTGGGAAAGCACATGGTGACGGGCAACACGGGGCTCTTTCCGGAAGGTATGGATCGCTCTTTCCTTGCATGGTCTCACAGCTGTTTCCTGTTTCCTTGTGTGGGCGCACCGCCCCTTTCGCCCTTCTTGCTTTTGTCCCTTCCACCTCTCCACATATCGTGATATCTTGCTGACTTCTTCTTTTCTTCTCGCCCCAACAGTGTATACACGCCCAGCACCAAAAGCCTTCGCAACAGGAGCCAGCGCCCTGGCTGCCGTGAAGCAATCATCGCCCGCGGCACCGTCGTTGACCGTCAAAATCGAGCAGCAACCGCTGCCGTCGGTGCAAGAACACGCTCCGACTAATACGTCTCCGCTTGCGTCACCCAGAGATTCAACGACGCCGCTGGCCACACAGCTGGCTGAAATGCCTCTGGTATCTTCGCCGGTAGAGACGCCGACGGCCACGGTCGAGCCTCTGTCGCCGACGCCGCCTTCCGGTGTTGCAGCAGGTGGCGCGTCGCCGGCTATCACATCAGCGACGCCGCCGATTTCGTCGACCGCCACACCCGCTCTGACATTAGGCAGCATTTTACCGTTACCGTCGACGACGACGACAACAACCAGCATTCTTCCGGCTCCGATAACGTCGTCGTCTCTCACTTCGGTGACGCCGACGTCGACGAGCAGCCGCAGCAATACAGACAGCCAGGTCCTCCACGAGACGCTGAACGTGATCGACGAGCACATTACAGACCTACGATCGCCGTCAGGAACCAACACGGCCTTGCTTCACGCGGCGACGGACTCGGGCAGCGAGTACAGCTCGCACCTGGATCACCGGATGTCGTACATCCAGGGCGAAGAGACAGACGAAGAGGAAGACGGGATGCACACGCGCAGCGAGGTGGAATCGTGGTCGCCGGACGACGTGGCGGAATATCTTTTTACGGTGGGCGTGGAAAAGCGGCACTGCGAGGTGTTCCGGGACCAGGAAATCAGCGGCGAGGTGCTGTTGGGGATGGACCAGGCGTCGCTGTTCATCAAGGCGTTTGACCTGGGCCCCGTGGGACGGCGGCTGAAGACGTGGCAGAAGATCAAGGCGCTGCAGGACGAAGTGACGGGGCAAACGCCGTCCGGTGTTCCAGGGACGCGACGAAGCACGCAAACCTACGGCAGCGACGTGGGGTCTGACGAGCGGCGGTCGATCCGCAGCCGCACGAACACGCTGACGAGCGCGACCAACGTGCCCAGTCTGCAGCAGCTGCAGCAACGGCTACCGCCCATTGACGGCCGGCGCGTGTCGGTGCAGTCCCGGCGTCTCTCACTCAACCAGACCCCACGCATGGACCCGACGCAGCCTGTGTCGCCGGTGTCGCCGATGACGCCGACGCGCGATCTGCTCCTCGACAGCGCGACGGCGCCGCTCTCGCCGTCTTCCCGCATGAGCAGCGGCCTGCACGTTCGCCGCCCGTCGGCTGCGTCTGTGCGCGATTTGCACCACTCTCGACGCCACTCCTCGACCGATTACCGCCTGAGCACCATCTCGATGACCTCGTCGACAGCGGGACACCGGCTGGTGGCCAGCGGCACTTTTCCGCAGTCGGCGGACGCCCAGCAGCAACTGCAGCAGCAGCAGCAGCAGCTTCAGCTCCAGATGCAGATGCAGCCACTACAGATGCAAGGAGGAGCAGCAGGTCCACCGCACCGGAAACACCCGTCTCTCGACCTCAACTTCTCTCTAGGTGCCGCCACGAACCTGGCACGCCAACAGCAACAGCAGCAGCAGCAACAACGGCAGCAGCAGCAGCTTCAGACGTACGCAGAGCGCCCGCTCTCGTCAGCCGGTCTCTCGGGCAGCACGGTGCCAGCCACAGATTTGGATCTCGGTGTGGGCCACTCGGCGCTTGGCGATTCGGCCGTGGACTACGACCGGGGCTACTTTTCGGGACCCGATACGGCCGACAACCGTCGGAAGCCGCTTCTGCAGAAGAAGCAGCGCGACAGTTTTATGAAGCGCGGGACTGCCGCCCACAATCCGACACCTTCTTATGCGGAGGAGCAGCGAGTGCGGGCTGCTACGGCCTTGTCGCGCCACTCGCGGTTTGGCAGTGTGGACTCGGTGCGGGATTCTAACGGGCCGTCGGCAGCGGCACAGAAGTACTTTGGGCTGGGCGGCGGCAGTGGTAGCGGCAGTGTTGGTGGTATTGGTGCCAACGGCAGCTCTGGACCCCATCGCCGCACAACGTCGACCAACACGACAACGACAACGGACTCCGTGTCGGCTCGGCCGCCTCCGCCCGCTAAAGACGGGCCTCCGCCGACGGTGACGCGTCTGGACGGCACAGCCAGTGTGGGCAACTTCGGGGCGCTGGACAAGCCGCGGGCTTCGCCGGTATCGCCGGTGTCTCCGCCCAATCGGCAAGGCATGCACGGCGACTGGTTTTCGCGGCCCGGATTCAAGGCGCCCGGATTTGGCCTGCGTGCGTTGTCAGACGCCGTGTCGGGTGTCACCGGCAGCAGCCACGACCGCGCGAAAGTGGCGTCTCCGGCGTCGCATGCTGACTCGTTTTCGCGGGAATCGCCGATGCAGTCGCCGTCGCGGACAGGCTCCAGCACGCCGTCAGGTGGGCCCAGTTTCGAGCTGGACTCGCCGGACACCAAGAGCCCAAGCACGATGACGACAGTGACGTCGGGGCGCAGCAATGCCAATGCGGCACGCAAGAAGGGTAAGAAGGAGACCAGTGCGTACCAGCGCGGGCTGCTGAAGATTCCGCCGAGCGAAGCGATCAAGGACGCCGACTACAGCGGGTGGATGAAGAAGAAGAGCTCGAACCTGATGGCGTCGTGGAAGCCGCGGCTGTTTGTGCTGAAAGGGCGGCGACTGGCGTACTACTACGCAGAGACAGACGACCAGGAAAAGGGCCTCATCGACATCTCCTTCCACCGCGTGCTGCCGGCAGACAACGAACGGCTAACAGGGCTGCATGCCACGCTGACCGGGGCATCGACGACACCCACGGTGCCGGCCAACAGCCACGTGCCAACTCTGGCGGCGGCCGACGCGGCGGCCGAGCCCGACTCGACGCTGCGGCCCGGCACGTCGTCGGGATCGGGGTCGTCGTCAGACTCGATCTTCATTTTCAAGCTGGTGCCGCCGCGAGCAGGACTGTCGCGCGCCGTCAACTTCACCAAGCCCATGGTGCACTACTTTGCGGTGCCCAACGTCAAGCAGGGCCGGCTGTGGATGGCGGCGCTGATGAAGGCGACCATTGACCGCGACGACTCGGTGGCCGTGTCGACGACGTACCAGCAAAAGACGATTTCGCTGGCCAAGGCGCGGCTGATGCAGCACCGACCACCAGCATTGATGAATCTGGACGAGCGGATGCAGAATGGAGCTGGGGCTGTAGTCAAAGCGGCCCCGAATGCCGCTGCTGCTGCTGCTGACGACGACGACGAGTATGACCGCAACGTGCTGGGCGACGACGAGAAGCGGATGCTGGCAGCAGCGTTCGCGACGACGACGACGACGGCACGGAAACCAGCCGACATGTCGGCCAAACTGGGCACGGCGGGCCAACCGGGCAAAGCGGCCAACGGACTGGGCATCACGTACGGCGAAAAGGACAGCGGCGTGGGCGGCCTCGACACCGGCCTTAGCAGCGGCAAGCCCGAGAAGCTGTCGCCGTTCAAGGCCGAGAGCGCGCGCGCACGGCAATTTATCTTTGAGCCGGAGAAGGAGGACGACCGGCTGCCGATGAGTGCGTAGGAAGTCGGCCGATGTATTCTTGGCCCTGTCTGTCTCTTACTTTGTGTCTCTATCTCATATCTTCCGTCTTCTGTCTATATCTTCTGTCTCTGTCTCTGTCTTCTGTCTTGTCTTTCTGCCTTTGATTTCATTTTGCATTACGTTTCTCGCTTTCCTTATATTCCCCCTTGTCACGTCTTGTCTTCGCCCCAATCACCCATTTTGCACATGTCTGTGGCGGAACGTTTCATTCCTTTTCGGCTTTCGCCCCTTCAACTACTCACGCCCTCTTTTTGGACTACTTGCCACGATGTACACCTTTTCTTTCTCTTCTCTAGAGCTGGCTCGGCTGGCAGACCAATTATTCCCATGAGTGAATTCCGATTTCTTTTTTGTCATGTGCCATTTGCCATTTTGCCATTTTGCCATTTTGCCATTTTGCCGTTTGTCTTTGTCTTCTCCTGTCTTATCACTTGTGTACAAAATGCTGTTGGGGTGTAGAGCTGAATGAAACGGCTGTATTTTGTTGATGTGTCTGATGTGTTTGATTCGGATGTTCTATGTTGCAACTATACAATGCATGTATATACGTCCCACTGCCCGTGTACATTTCCCTGTGCTGTCTATACTATGGTTTTGCGTGCTGCTGCTCCTCGTCCATCATGCGTGCAATCTCGTCGACCTCGTGCTTGAGCTCACGGAGCTCGCTGGCTGAGCCGGAGGCATCTAGGGGCCGCCGGCTAGGGTGTATGGCGTTGTCGCCGGTGATGGGGGGTGGCTGAGGAGAGGCTCTGGGAGAGGTTCTCGGACTGTGTCCCGAGTCTCTCGGGGCTCGCGGAGTTCTTGGAGTGTTTCTCAGAGTACGTGGCTTCGGGGTTGCTCTCTCGGCGGGCGCTGCCATTCTCTCCACGGCCTCCTCTTGTCGGCGCTCTTCCATGTAGCGCAGCATGGCCGCCTTGTTGCCGAGGTAGGAAAAGGCGCGCAGCGTAAAGTCGTCAGGCTCGAAGCCGGCGCGCTCGAGACGCTGCAGGGCGAGGGCGGTCTTGCGCACCTTTTGCAGGCGCGCATAGCCGGCGACCAGCGTGTTCCAGGTGACCATGTTGGGGGCGACGCCACGCTCGCGCATCATGTGCAGGATGCGTTCGCCCTGCTTGGTCTGGCGGTGGAACATGAAGCCGTTGAGCAGGACGGACCAGGTGTAGACGCTGGGGGGAGGATGGGCAGACGGTGTCTGAGACGGAGAAGCAGACGACACAGACGAGGACCCAGAGGCCGCGGACTGCGCCGGCCGCAGCATGTCGCCGACGACGTCGAGAGCCACACGCAGCATGCCCTCGTGCTGGCACAGGGCCATGACGACGACATCGTGGACGAGGGTGGGCTGGGCGGGGTCGCCGACAAGCGCCGAGGCCACGGGATCGGCGTCCTGCAGCAGGCGGCGGAAGTGCGAGTAAAAGGCGATGACGTCGTACGGGTTGGCCACGATGCCCTGGACATAGGCGGCGACCATGGTGGCGAGAGTGGCCGAGGTGGGCGGAACGGGGGGGAGGCCGTGGCTGAGATGCGTCTCGAGAGCGGCGACGACGGGTGCAAACTTGGAGGCAAAGTGCCAGCGGCGGGCTGGGGCTTCGGGGGGGTTGTTGGCGGAGGCGGCCAAAGCAGAGGCGAGGGGATCCACGGCCGGCCCAGACGGCCCAGAGCTCCCTCGACGGCCCTCCGACCGCAGCACCACGTCCGGCAGCAGCACGCGCAGCGGGTCCATGGCAAAGACCTTGGCGTAGGCGTCGAGCATGAGCGGAAACGAGGGCACAGCGCGGGGTCGTTTGGCCGCGGTGGCGTCGGGGGACGAGAAAGAGGAAGACGAGAAGGAGGAGAAGGACGAGGACGCCGAAGAGGAGGAGGCGGACGACGAGGCGGCGCGCGCATCGGCGGCCGCGGCCGCGTGGATGGCCTGCAAGAAGTCGTTCCAGACGACGGGGTGGCGGACGTGCTGGGCAGCGGCGGTCTCGGCGACCTGGCACAGGGTGGCGAAGTCGCCGGCGTGCTTGGCGCCGTTGAGCAGGGTCGAGTAGACATAGGCGTCGGGCTCGGTCTGGTTCTTGACCATGAGCTGGAGGACCTGCTGGGCGGCATCGAGCTCGCCGCGGACGCAGAGGCCGCGCACAATGGCGGTGTAGGTGATGAGGTTGGGCTCGAGGCCGCAGCGGAGGAGCAGCTCGAACATTTCCGCGGGGGTGGGAGAGGGAGAGGGTGAGGACGGCGAGGAGGACGAGGACGGCGACAGAGGAGAAGAGGGGGACGAAGAGGAGGAGGGCGACGCCGACGACGGGTCTGCGGCAATGATGCTCGTGCAGAGAGCGGCGCCCTGGGGCGTGTTGATGTCGAGGTCGGTGGCCGCGAGGGCGTCCTGCAGGACGTGGACGGCGGTCATGCGCTCGGCGGGGCTCTTGGCCAGCCGGGCCGCCATGTGCAGGCGCGTGTTCTTGTGTAGGGGGTGGCTGTGGCGCAGGAGCAGGCGGTAGAAGCGGGCGACGTCGTGGGGCTCGGCCAGACGGCTGGTGATGCCATAGAGCGCAAACTGCTGCAGCCGCAGATACCCTGGGCGGCTGTGGTCGAGCACGTGTTCCACCAGAGCCAGCAGCTCCTCGGCCGAGACCGACGCGGAACGGTCGTGGAGGGCGAGGCTCTGGATGACGTCCTGGACCATGTAGGAGGGCACGTGATCGGCGTCCCAGGTGGCGGTCAGCACCGCCGCAACACGTGCCGGCTGTGATTGCAGCGCCCAGAGCAGGAGAGCAGGGCGCCGCTGCTGCCGCTCCTCTGCAGACAGGCTCTGCCAGACGGAAGCCATGCTGTCGGGCGGGTCGGCGGCGAGCAGCATGTCGAGCGTGGCCGGTCCTTCGTGGGCGGCCGCTGTTTTGGTGCTGGTGCTTTTGGCGCCTTTGCTGTCGAGAGGTCCTTCCGCCGAGCCAGCCTGCGCCAGCGCCTTCCGCGTGTCTTCCAGCGCCTGCTTCCACTCCCAGAACGCCTTCTTGGCCATTGGCCACTCCTTGCGCGGCAGCGACTTTTGCAGATACACCACCTGGCCGGCGACGTCGTGGGGATGGTGGCGGCCCTTCTTCTTGGACGGCGGCGGGCCACGGCGGTCCCCTGGTGCTCGGCTCTGCGTATAGGCAATTTTGAGCGGTGGTGGCGGTTGTCTGAGGTCTGTGTCTGGTTCTCGGGCCGTTGTGGACGGCTTCGGCACGGATTCTGCCGCATCGCCAGAGGGCCCCCAGAGCTCCTCGTACCGCGCCCAGAAGGCCGTGTCTCCGCGCCCGTAGTGTTCATTGTCAAACGGGTCGTCGTTGGCCGGTGCTGGTTCTTCTCGTGCCTGCTTCGAGCGGCTTTGCCTTTTGGGACTGCTCGGTGGCAGTTCGTGAGGCCGAACGCCTTCTCCGGCCTGCGACAGGCAGCGGGCCGCCAGGAATGGGCGCCCAGGGGCCCATGGCCACCGAGACCGCAAGAGGCGCAGCCGGACACAGGGACACGGCTGCATGGCGTTAGGCGCAATGGCAGTCGGGGATGCTGAAGCATGAAAATGAGGCCGCGAATGTTAGCGCTGTAGTGTCCCTATATGGGCAGATCCTTATCGGCGATAGCGACCTCAGCACGTGCCTGGCATCGAAAAAATTGGAGCCTCGTCCAGTATAGCTAGCACGACGAGCAACTATTCGAGTGCTTCAATTCTACCTGCACGGCTTTCATCTCTCTGCTCACTCCTGCCTGTCCACCCCTCCCTGTTCTCCCTGCATCGCATCTGCACCCAGCCAACATGTCTTCGACGCGCGCTACGCTGAGCGCCGCGGCCGACGACCGCAAGGCGCGGCTGGCCAAGCTGCGGTCCATCAAGCGCAAACAGCCTGGCGACGAAATCGTGGCGCCCGAATCCGATCGTGCCTCTCCAGCCATTCTGCCGCCATGGACTGAGGGACGGGGGGGAGAAGAAGCACCCGCGGCAGGCGATGACACAAATGAGACAAATGACACGAGCGACACGAACGACACGAACGACACGAAAACAGAGACAGCACACGAACCCGAACCAGACACGGCCCCCGATGTGTCCAAGCTCTACCTCTCGGGCCGCAACTACGATCCAGAGACCCGCGGAGCCCGCCTCGGGTTTGAAGCCGCACCCGACTTGGCGGTCGGCGATGCCACGCTCGAGGCGCAGGCGGCCAAGCTCGAGGCCGACGTGAAGCGGCAGCAGCGCGAGGAAGAGGGCGAAGAGGACGGCGACGGCGATGGCGACGCTGCCGCGACGGCCGCAGCCCATGCCAGCAAGCCCATCGACCTCTTCAAGCTGCAGCCCAAGAAACCCAACTGGGATCTCAAGCGCGAGCTGCAGCGGCGCATGGTGCCGCTGGACGCGCAGACCGACCGCGCCATTGCCAAGCTGGTGCGCGAGCGGCTGGAGGCGAAGCAGCAGCAGCAGTCCAAGGGGGCGAGTGCGAGTGCGAGTGCGGAGGACGCACTGGAAGGGGCGGCGCTCGTGGAGGGCATCCGCATGCGGGAGCAGGAGCAGGAAGCGGAGGAGCGGCGAGAGCGGGAGGCGGAGGAGGAGGAGTAGGAGGAGGAGGAGGAGGAGGAGGCGGAGGAGGAGGAGAAGTAAAAGGCGGAGGAGTAGGGACTCGAGGGAAGCGGAGACGAGAAGAGGAACAGGGGACTACGGAGGAGTTTTGGGCATTTGGAACGGTCGGCCAATGGATGGGACGGGACAGTATTCAAGTTAACTGTGTGCATATTTGCGTTGTAGATTTGCGTTGTAGGTACCAATAAAATCAATGATACCCATGGCAGGTCTATGTCTGCGCCTTGGACAGAGCCACGCGTTGGCTGAACGGGCTGAGGCTGCGGCCGCGAGGAGAGGGCGGGTGTCTGTCTCCGTCTGTGTGGTCTCTGTGGCCTCTGTGCGCGCGGTCTTGATCTCGGCCATCTCTTCGGCCCCGACCTCGGCCCTGACCGTCTCTCTCGCCTCTCGCATGCTCCTCTCGCTGTCGGTAGCTGCGATCCCGGTCGTTGTGCACTTCCCGCTCTGGCCGCTCCCCTCGCTCTTCGCCCTCCTCCCATTCGCCCTCCTCCGCGTCCTCGTCGTACTTCAATGGCCGCTCCGAGCGGCCGAAGAAATCGGACGACCGCATGCGCGCGGCGTCGGCGGCCGGCAGACGGCCCGGCGGCGAACGTGCTGGCGGCGCTTCGATGGCTAGTGGTGGCGCCGGCACAGCAGGCGACCTGGACCTGGACCTGGACCTGGATCTGGACATGGACCTCGAAGGCGACCGTGAGGACCGCGAGGACCTCGATCGCGCCCCCGACGGCGACCGCGAATCGCTGCCGGACCGGCGGCTCGACGGCCTCGGCTTAGTGTCTTTTTCATCGTCATATTCGTCGTCGTCGTCGTCGTCGTCGTCGTCGTCGTCGCGCTGGCGCTTCTTGGCCCGTTCGGCCTCGCGCTTGGCGAGTTCTGCATCGGCCACACCGGCTCTAGACAAGACGGTCAGCACAAGTCACAGCCACAGCCACAGCCACAGGGAGCAGGAAGCACCGACTTCGCCGGCACAGGCAGAATATCCGTGTGCAACTTGGGCGCCAGCTTGGGGTTGCGGAACTGCTGCGAGCGCGACGGGCGCGTCTTGTACGGGCGTTCCTGCGGCGTGACCTTGCACTCGTAGGAGTAGTGGCGTAGCATTTGTTAGCTGTGCGGCACACTGAGGCCGTGGCAGAGGTTCCTCGACTTATCTCGCTTTAGGCACTTTTGGCAGAGCACATTCGCGGACGTGGCCTGGGGCGGGCCGCGGCGATACATGGTGTTTCGAGTCGCTTCCGCAGCTTCTCGTCTGGTTCTGCGCTTCTGGGTGTGTCGCTCCTTGGCAGGCGCAAAGTGAGGTCGATCCCATGTTGGCGATACTTTTATGGGGCGGTGATGTCACGTGCCCTACAGAACGCCACAACAGCACAACAGCACAACACGACGCAATGCAGTAAGATTCATGACTTTCCATTGCCTATGGGCTTTTCGACATTTTGTGGCCTAGAGCCTGATTGATACATCCCGGGAAGGGTACAAGAACACAGCACAAGAAACAGAAAGGAAAGAAGCCGAGGTATACACGGCGGCGTGCCAGACGAGAAATCAACGAGCGGTGGCATCTTCTCCAGCCTTTAGTCAATACAAACACGCATAGCACACGCACACGCACACTCTCTTTCACGGCCGGCGGGCGAGGATGGCCGCAGCCAGCACAAGCAGCCCGCCGCTCCAGCGGACGAACGCACCTTTGGTGTTGCGGCTGCCGAGGCCGAAGAGGAGGGCGGCCCAGTAGGCCAGGCCCTTGACGACGGCGCCGCTGCGGTCAAAGTTGGGCTTGGCGTCGAGCAGGTCGACTAGGCGGCGCTCGCTCCAGAGATAGGGCATGTAGCGGACGCGGAGGAACTTTTCGATCCAGCGGGGCGTCTCGGCGATGCTGCGGCGGTGGGTGAAGACGTCAAAAGAGTGGGTGCCGTGGTAGGCGCCGGTGCCGGAATGGCCGACGCCGCCGAACGCGATGGCGTTGGACGAGCCGTGCATGTAGGCGTCGTTGAGGGTGGCGCCGCCAGAGGTGACCTCGCGGAGGACTATTCGTTAGCGGACTGGAGGGCGTGACGGTGATGACGACGATGACGACGATGACGACGAGCGAGATCGACGGCAAAGATGAGACACGGCACAGGACCACATACCTCGGGCGTTCTCGGCCTTGCTGCCAAACGAGTACAGCGCCAGCGGCGTGGGGTCGATCTCGTTGGCAATGCGGATGGCCTCGGTCAGGCTGTCGACGGGCAGAATGGCGAAGATGGGCCCAAAGCTCTCCTGCTGCACCATGGCGTCGAGCGGCGAGTCGACCAGCACGGCCGTGGGCTCGATCAGCAGCGCGGCGGCGTCCATGTGGCCGCCGACGACGATGCGGCCCTTGCTCTCGTCGACCATCTTCTTGAGCCGCGCAAAGTGGCGCTCGTTGGCGAGGTGCACGAGCTCGCTGGCGGCGGCGCCGTCGGGAAAGGTCTGCGCAAAGGCGGCGCGCAGGCCCTCGATGAACGGCTCGACCACGCTGCGCTGCACCAGCACGTAGTTGTGCGAGATGCACACCTGGCCGCCGCCCATGGTCTTGCCCCAGAGCAGCCGGCGCGCGGCGAGCCGGACGTCCGTGTGCTCCGTCACAAACGCCGGGTTGCGGCCGCCCAGCTCCAGCGTCACCGGCGTCAGCGTCGGCGCGGCTTTGGCCGCCACCACGCGCGCCACCTGGCGGCTGCCCGTGTAGAAGATCTTGTCCCAGCCGCGCTCCTCGCCGTCGAGCTGGCCGCCCGCGCCGGGGTCCCGGAAGTCCAGCAGCGCCGTCGTCTCGGCCACGGCGCCGTTGACCACGGCAAACGCCTCCGGGTCCAGCCGCGCCTCGATCAGCTCGCGGATGACCATGGCCGTGGCCGGCGCGACCTCCGACGGCTTGGCCACGGCGGTGCAGCCCGCGGCAATGGCGCCGACCAGCGGACACAGCAGCAGCAGCACGGGGTAGTTGTAGGCGCCGATGATCAGCACGGTGCCGAGCGGCTCTTTGCGCGTGCGGAAGCCGGCGGCCGCCAGCGTCAGCGGCACGGCCGACGTCTGCGACTCGTCGGCGGCCAGGCGGTCCAGCTTCGAGGCCAGCAGCAGGCAGTCGTTCTTGACAAAGTCGATCTCGGACAGCAGCGCCTCGTACGCGCACTTGTGCAGGTCGCGGCCCAGCGCCTCCACCAGCTGCGGCGTGTAGTCGCTGACCGCCCAGTACAGCTTGCGCAGCTGCACCTTGCGCCACTCCACGTCCTTGGTCTTGTTGGTGCGGAACGTCGCCGCCACGCGCGCACACGTCGGCGCGATCGACGCGAGCGGCGTGGCCTCGAAGGGGGGGATCTCGATTTTGGACATGTCGGGGTCGAGGAGAGTCGAGAAGTCGACAGAGCGAGGCGAGACCAGAGAGACAAAAATCGATAGAATGAGGCGAGACCAAAGAAAGGGAAACGCGGCCGAGTGAGAGTCGATGGGGGGCCGATAAGCAAGGTCGAGAAAGGGAAAAACAGGGGATGCAGCCGAGGTGAAGAGAATGCTAAAAAGGGGAGGCAGGTCTGGAGGGAAAGGAACGAGGACGAGAGGCAAATACTCAGAGGTCCTTTTGTAAGACGAAGTCCAAGACAAGACAATGGAGACAGGCAGCGAGCTATCCGCGCGGGGAAGTTGTTGGTTCACCAGCGCACTCGCACGTCTTCCGAGGTCCATGTGAGTGAGCACTCGCCGACCCTGATCCTCTGGTTTAGCAGCGTAACGTCCGTCGGTCCAACTCCATTCCGTCTGCGAGTGGTACGAATCCGACTGTCTGCCATTGGCAGCTGCCAAGCGGCCTGTCTACGCGTACATCTACTTCTCGGCATCGGCCACTGCCCTGCGACTATCCCATTGTTCACCTTGACGCCACTGAAGATCTCTGGGGTCGGCCGATCTACGATGTATGTGCTGTTGCCGCGTTATGGCGGCTTGCGGCTTTGCTGTCCGCTGGCTCTGGCAGCGCTACCACGCAACCACTAGTGCCCCGAAGCTGACATAATACGGAACACAGAGAATGTAGTGTACAGAGGACTCTGACCACTTTAAATTTGCCGGCCTGCTGAACCTCCCGTACTCAGCACTACGCTCGTACGCTTTCGCCCCACTTCTCCAGCGACTTGGTATTTTCTCATCCCTCCAGAGCAAATCCATCTCTTTGCACTTCTTGGCCCGCATCTCCCCCAGCTGCATCGACATCACCGCGCATTCCCACCCGTCCGCTCGAGCTGGCCATCCATCGTGTCTGGCTGTCTGACACATCGACGCCGGCTGTCCCGTGCTCAGCGTCTTCCGCGGCCGTCGCCCGTCGTCCTGCCTTTTGCTGCTACCTTGCCTGAAATAACAGCACGACATCGACACGAGATCCTGTGCTCAAGTCTCAGCAGCATCGTGGGATGGCCCGTCTCTGACAGCTGCCCAGCCGCTCCACTCCTCACTCTTTCCTCTTTCTGGCTCTTTTGTCCCCCCCCCCTCTCCCGCCCCCTTCTCCCCCTCTTCTCTCTTTTCTCCCGTTTCTCCCATTGGCTTGGCATAGGCAGCCTTGAAGCGTGACCCCTTCCTTCATCGACAGCTCAACAGCTCGACAGCTGAACAGCTCGACCGTTGGCCGCGACCCGCTTGCAACGTCTGACCCCTCGTTCATGATCAGCCCTGCCCTCTTACGGTGTCACTAGTCTCTGTCACTGTCGCTTTCTTTCGTCCTATTTGCTTCCGCAAACTCATCTCGACTTTTAGACGACGACTACGACCTCGACGAATCCGACCTCACGAACACGACAGCTATGAACCACCATGCATTCCCCCCCAGCCCGTCTGCTTTGATTCGCCTTGCTCTTTGATACACGTTGCGCTTTGCTTTCGACTTCGATTCTCGACACCGTGGAGTCCTGCCCGTGGAATCTTACCGAGCCCAACGTGGCCCATTTCTTCCATCTCCTTTCCTCTTTTCGTAAGAGCTGAACGTGAAACAAATACCGACAAAACCCCTTCTCGCCCTCTCAACCGCGTCCGGCAACGAACACGCGAAGACACACGCTGACCGGCCGTGTCTTCGCTTTCCCTCGCTTCTCGCCCACTATGGCTACCGCTTCGTCCATCACCCCCGACAGCGGGAAACTCTCTTTTGCAAAGGTGTGTATTGTGTAACGTCGCCCAAGCCCGTTCCTCATCCCTCCGTGACTCACCATTCGCTCTAGGTGGCGGCCTCCGCTACGAAAAAGGAAACATCCGCAGCAGCCACGGCAGCCAGCAAAATCGATGCTAAGAGCCCCGGATTCGACCGCCGAGACACACGGCCCCCGTCCGGCAACGCCTCCAAGTCCACGATCATCTCGTCGGCCACTACGGCTGTCGCCAGCTCGGTGTCCTCGGGAGCCGGCGCCAGGTCTGGAGGATTTCCGAATGCGGACCCGGCCCTGAAAAAGGCGGCGGCGGATTCCAACGGTCACAGCACCGGTCACAGTATTGGCCGCAGTGCCATCGACGGCCTCGCAGCAGGCAAGCTCACTCCGGCTCTGGCGGCCCTCAAGATCGACGCCTTGCCGCCGGACCTCGATGTCGACGTCGACGGCGGCGCCATTTCGGTGTCCACCGACCGCCCCAGCAAATCCAGCAGCCACGCGCCGTCCGACGAAGTGTCGCAAAAAGCCGACTCCAACTCGGAACTCGGCACCAAACCCCCGAGTCTCGACGGCAAAAGCATCACGTCGGGCATGACGTTCAATGCGCTCGACGAGAAGGAATCGCTGCGGCCCGACGACAGCGCCAGCGTCAAAGCCGCCGCCGACGAAGACGACGCCTTTTCCGTCCGCGGGTCACACCTCGTCAACTCGCGCCTCGGCTCTCTGGGCTCCGATATGGCAGCCCGTGGCCACCGCATCCAGCTGGGCGACATGCCACCGCGCGTCATTGCCCAGATCAGCCCCGACCCGGTGGCTTCAGGGGCTGCTACGCCGGGCAGCGGCGCTTCTTCGGACCAGCCGCCGAGCGTCGAAGCACGGGTGCACTTGGCAGCCGATGTGGCGACGCCCGACAGCCTCAACGGTCTTTCGGGCCAGAACCCCGACGAAAAGCTGCTGGATGCCATGCAGACGTCCAAGGACCGCCTGTTCCTCTTGCGGCTCGAGAGCGAAGTGGTCAACTTTGTGCAGAATTCCAAGTGAGCCAAGCCCTCTGCTGCCGTTCTAGATCGTTCATTCGTGCTAATCACCAACAACCAGGGAGCCGTTTATGGACCTGCCGCCGAGCAATTCGTTTTGCCGCATGCTCACGCACAAGCTAGCCGACTACTACCACATGACACACTCGTACGAAGGCGACACCGGCGCCGTGCGCATCTTCCGGACGCCGTTTTGCCGTGTGCCGCCTGCTCTGGCTAGCCTTGTGGCGGCTACCACCCCCAAGACCACCACGCCGCCGCCGCTGCTGCAGCCCAAGAAGATTATGCGGCGCGGCGAAGACATCGAGCTGCCTCTGAGCGCGGGGCCGTCCAAACCGACGTCAGAAGCCGGGAGCGACTCCAAAGACAAGGCCACGCCGGCCAAGGAACCGTGAGTCCCATTGATTTTGTGCACCGTGCATGGCGTCGTGATACTGACCCAATTCCAGGTTGACGAGAGAAGCCCGCGAAGAAGCCTATAACAGGGCTCGCGAGCGGATCTTCGGCAGCTCCATGCCCACCGAAGCCTCGACGCCGGGTAGGTCCCTTTCCCTTCGCCGTTCCATTCGTATCAAAATGCTGACCTGACATAGAAAACGACGACGGCACCGGCATCTCGCGGGCCAGCTCGGTCTCTGCCAAAGACAGAACAGCCATGGCGAAGAAGGGCAAAGGCGGCAAGCAGCGCCGCGACGACTCGGAGGGCTTTGATTCGCGCTCGCAATACACGCCGTTTTACAACCACCCTCAGCAGCCGACCTGGATGCCGCCGCAGTATTTGTCTATGGCCTCCAACAGCGCCCAGATCACCCACCACCACCACAGCCACCACAGCCACCACAACGCACCTCACCAGCCCCTGCCCTCATCGATACCGCCACCAGCCCAGCTACAAGGCCTCCAGCCGGCTATATCGATGCCGCCGTCGATGCCGCCGTCAATGCCACCGGCTCTGGCTCATCCACAAGGACAGGGACAAGGACAGGGACAGGGACAGCAGCACGGCATGCCTGCTTTTGCCGCGAACATGCAGCCCCAGACGTTGTACGGCCCTTCGGCGCCAGGCTACCCAAACATGGTGCCAACCAATGCGGCCAATCTGCCTGCCGGTCCCCAGAACGGTGCCATTCCATCGGTGCGTGACTGACTGCAACCGGGGCGGCTGACAGACAGTCCCTTTGCTAATGATAATATCCAGTTCCCCCCACAGCCAATCCCAGCTCGCTATCCGGCACAGGCAGGTCTTCCCAACAGCCAGTGTCCTCCAGGGGCTCAGCCAGGAGCGCCTCATCCACAGCATTGGCAACCGGGCGGGCCTCCGTTTAGTCATCCGAGCAATCCGGGCTCGTTTCCACATTCGCAGCCGTCCGCTGGTCAGCCTCCCGTGGGCATCCCATACGCCTATGGACAGCTGCCTGCACATGGAAACCCCCACACCATAAAGAGCCAGCACCCGATTCCGGGCAGCTACGCCGGCAACTACAGCCGCCACGGCTTTAACCCCAAGACTCAGTCGTTTATTCCGGGCATTGGGGCGATGCCAACGATGCCAGCCATGCCAGCCATGCCAGCCATGCAAACAATGCCGACGATGCCGACGATGCCAGGGGCGCCTCCAGGGGCATTTGGCCCGAATGCTGTGCCGGGTAGCCACGGGCCTGGTCTTGGACCTGCTGGGCGACCGTTCAACGGCCCCGGATACCAGCAACACCCGCAACAGGGCCTCTCGACGTCGCCGTACAATTCAGGGGCCGGCGGAGTGGGCGGCAACTATCCCATGATGCCACAGAACGCCAACAGCGCGGCGCCCGGATACAGCCAAGGCCAAGGCCAGCCACCGAACGCTCATATGGGCTATGCAGGGCCGGTGCTGCACAACGGGATGCCCTACGGAGCCCGGAATGGCGCTGCTGGGCCGATGCACCCTGTGAATGGCAGTCCCCATCCGAATGGCCACCCCAACGCCGGCTACGGAGGAGGACCTCCGCCTCCGCGGGGACCTTCCCATCATAGTAAGAACGCCCCTCATGGAGGCGGTGTTGCCCACACGCACAACAAGCATCACGGACACAGCCCCGGCCTCTATGGACCGAAGAAGCCGACGCCGATGCTCCAGGCCGGTCAGGGGCCCAGCGGAAGCAGCCAAATTCAGGGCCATAGTCAAGGCCAAGGCCAGAGCCAAAGCCAGGGCCAGAGCGGATTCAGCCACCTGCCGTCCTACGGCAACCCGGCGTCGCTGCCTCAGAAGCCAACGACGACGTAAAAGGACAAGGAGAAGAAAAGAACTTGAAAAGGGGAAGAAGGGAAGAAGGCAAGGAGGCAAGAAGGCAAGAAGGCAAGAAGGAAAGACGGGCGACGGGGGATACCAGGATGGACCAATACGGGAAGAAAGGGAAAGACTCGGCGTAACCGGACCCAGGCTTTGCATTATGGCGTTGATAGGGTTAGTTTAATGTATGTTTTATGCTCTGTGGACGTGACCGCCTGCTGTGCTTTATGCGCGTTCACTTGCATGCTTTCTGCTTGCTGTGGCCATCTTACGCCCCAAGCAGACCAGCCGGCTTATATCTCAGGTAGACTCGCCATTCGGTCGTTTCCTCATCACCGTGCAGTACTAGGATGCGTTTATGTCGTAGATTCTATCTCCTTATTTTGATATTTATTTTTCACGATGTGAGCAGCGCCGGAAGAAAAACACTAGCCGTGTCTCCCTACGCCCTGCCCTTCCTGCCTGCTTTTTCGCCGCCCATCTCCGTCTCGATGGTGGTGCACACGAGGCATCAATCCACGATAAAAAAAGCCAAAGTGTTTTTTGGTTCCCGCCCGTCGTACTCAGGTCGTATGCATCCCTAGCATCCCTAGCATCTAGCATCCCTCGCATCCCACAAAAGAAGAGAAAAAACAGTAACAAAATGACAGCCAATAACAAGGAGCCCGGGGTGCGAACAAAGGAGAAAGAACCAAGGGAATCGGCGACGTCGCCACCACATTATTCGGCGGGCTTTCTCGGCTCCTGGGGCTGAGACTCCCGCGGCTCGCGGGGCTCTCGTGGCTCGCGCGGCTCTCTCGGTTCCCTTGGCTCGCGGTCGCGCTGCTGGTGGCTGCCGCCGCGGCCGCCACGGCCGCCGCGCCGGTTGCCGCCGCCGCGGGGGTGGTCGCCCTTGGCGTCGCCGTCGGCAGCGCCGTCCTTCTTGTCGCCGGAGCCGGCAGCGGCGCCGTCCTTGGCGTCGGGCAGAGTCAGGGTGGAGGTGGCGAGGCGCTGGGCGAGGTCGATCTGGGTGCGGATGGTGTTGGCGAGGTAGGAGACCATGAGGACGTCCTGGATGTGGTTGTTGAAGTCGTGCTCGATGCTGGCGGCGTCGACCTTGGGCGCGAGCGACAGCGCGTTCATGAGGTACTGGCCCAGGGCGTGGTTGGGCTCGCGCTCCTCGTCGAGCACGGCGCCGACAAACTCGGCCGTGCGGTCCAGCAGGTCGAGCGTCTGCGCGAGGCTGCGCGCGAGGGCCTCGACGTCGCTGACCACGGCCGCCGAGCGCGTGGCCGTGGCCTCTGCGTCCGCGTCCGCCTCCAGCGCCGCCGGGTCCACGGCGGCCGCCGCGGCCACCGCCTCGAGCGCCGAGCGGTCGGCGTCGCCGTACTGCAGCCGGTGCGGCACCTCGACGAAGAAGCACGAGCTGGCCGCGCCCTCGGGGTTCGCGGCGACCGGGGCCGACACGTAGCAGCGCGTCTCAATGTCCTGGCCCGGCTCCGTGCTGATGGTCAGGTGCACGGCCGGATGCGGGTAGGTGCCGGTCTCCGGGGCGGCGAAGTAGTTCTGGATGAGCGCGGAGAAGGAGTTGAGCTCGTGCGACGTCGTGTACCAGCCCAACAGCGCCTCGCGCGGCGCCGCCTTGAGCGTCAGCGCCAGCATGTTCTTCTGGTACTCCACGTCCACCTCCACCTGGTCCGCCGTTTCCGTGTGCGGGATCGCAAAGCACGACCGCACCTCCACCTCCAGCCCGTCCTCCGACCGCACGCCCACCAGCGCGCCGATCACGCGCGTCGACTGCGTCGACGACGTCTCGCGGCGCACCGCATGGTCGAGGATGGACACGATGGCCTACATCAAACACGTTAGCCGCGGTCCACGCCAGAACAGTCCCGCGTGTCTCCTTTCCTCCGTCCCCGCTCCCTATCCCTGTCCGTCCGTACCTGCGGAAGAATGCTCACGGCCAGCGGCGCCGAGTTGGTGCTGAACCCCGCGGCCGCAGGCAGCACAGGCCGAGCAAGGTGTAGAAACTCCTCGCGGTCGATAGCCATGATTGCGAGTGGAGGAGTCGGTAGTGGTGGTGTGTGTGTGGTGTGTGGTGAGAAAAAGGTGCCGAGAAAATACAGGGGGGGATGGCGCTGCCGATGTGAATGGGTCACGGCGACGGTGGTGGTCTCGGTGGCGGCGGCGGACACGGAGGTGGATTCGAATACACCCTTTGTCCCTGCGTATTTGGCGATGCAGTTTTTGCAGAATATTTTTGAGGGCATTCCCATTTGCTGGTGGGGTTAATTGTGCGCGCTAAGATAACAACGATAACCTGTGGCGCTGTGGCTGGGTCCACTTATTTTTTTTTCTGGACATCCCTATAAGTGCGCGCTTGCCAGAAGAGCCTCTGGAGACCATGCCATTGGCTGCCATCTTGACACACATCGCAACCCCCCATACACCGGACAACATGGGCCCACGATTCAGGGGAGGCTCTCGCGGACGAGGCAGAGGCGGCGGCTTTCGCGGCCGGGGACGAGGCCGGGGCGGCGCACGGCGCGGCGGCGGAAGTCGCTTCGATACGTCTCGACTTGCTGAAAAAGAAGAGTAAGTTGTGGTCTTCTGTCGAGGAACTTTCCGTTAGGAGAGAGAGGGGAGAGGGGAAAGAGCGGCTTCCTACGTACAAATGCGCGTCTACAACGCCATTGGCCATGTGTGCTAACAAGGCAGGCTGGATTCAGATGCTTCCGTGGAGGCGCCAGAGGAGGAAGAGGCGAGCTCTGCGTCCGACAAGGACGAGTCAGATTCAGAGGCGGAATCAGACGCAGAGGCCAATACAAAGGCGTATGCATCCTTACTAGAGAGTTTCACAAGCCGTGACCAGCCAGCAGCCAAGAGGCAAAAGACAGAGCACGCCGAGGAGGAGGAGGAGGAGGGGGAAGAGGAGGAGGAGGAGGAGGACGACGACGACGACGATGAAGAGAGTGGCGATGAGGATGAAGACGTCGAGGGCGACGGCGCCGCCAAGAGAGACATTGATTTTGTCGCGGACCCAGAAGACCAGGAAGACGAAGCACCGGAGCCCGGGCAAATCGTGTTCCTAGGCGACGAGGGCGACGAGGACGCCAAAACACAGGCCGCAGACCCGTTCTGGACGCACTTCCTGGAGCCGAACGAGGAGGACGTGGCGCGCCGGCTGGCCGCCATCCGCAAGGACGAGTGGGCGCCGTCCAAGGCGGTGGTGGACGGTTCGCGGCTGCTCTTCTCGGCGCCCAAGGCCAAAGGCGTGGCGTTTACAGCGCCGGCCGCTGTGCGAGGACCCGAGGACCTGACGCTCAAGAAGAAGCTGCTCGAAAGCGTCCAAGAGTCAAAGCGGCCAACGTTCGATGCGGTCGAGCAAAAGGTGGCGCCGGCGCTCTTCCAGTACCTCGACACCATGTTCTGCGAGCGGACGCCAGCGAATGCTGAGAGTCTGCGACGCATTACCTGTCTGCATGCGCTAAACCACGTCTTCAAGTGTGTATTTTCTCCTTTTCCGTGCTTTGTGTTTCTTTTTCGTGTTTCTTTTTCGTGTTTCCGTCCTAACCTCTAGGACCCGCGACCGCGTCCTCAAGAACAACGAGCGCCTCGCCCGCGATGCCAGCGGCGAGCTCGAATGCCGCGACCAGGGCTACACGCGGCCCAAAGTGCTCATGCTGCTGCCGACGCGCCAGGCGTGCTACCGCATGGTCGAGACCATCTGCGGCCTCTGCCGGCCCGACCAGCAGGAGCACCGCCAGCGCTTCGACGAGGCGTACCAGGGCGACGACGGCGACGTGGCCGACGAGCGGCCCGACGACTACCGCGACATTTTCGCCGGCAACGACGACGACATGTTCCGCCTCGGGCTCAAGTTCACCCGCAAAACCGTCAAGTTCTTCGCCCCGTTCTACGGCTCCGACATCATCCTGGCCAGCCCGCTGGGCCTGCGCATGGCCATGGGGTCGGAGGAGAACCTGGAGGGCAAACGCAGCAGCCCATCCCAGGCCCAGGCCAAGCCCAAGATCGACTACGACTTTCTCAGCTCCGTCGAGCTCGTCGTCCTCGACCAGGCCGACGCCCTGCTCATGCAGAACTGGGAGCACGTCGAGCACATCTTCGACCACCTCAACCGCCAGCTGCGCGAGTCCCACGGCTGCGACTTCAACCGCGTCCACCCCTGGTACCTCAACGGCGACGCCCGCCACTTCCGCCAGACCGTCGTGCTGTCGCCCTTCTTCACCCCCGCCCTGGCCGAGCTGTTCCGCCGCTTCGCCCAGAATTGGGCCGGCAAGCTGCGCCTCCAGCCCGCCCAGAGCCCCGGCGTCGTCGCCCGTCTCGGCGTCGCCCACGTCAAGCAGACCTTTTCGCGCTTTGCCGCCCCGTCCATCGACGCCGACCCCGACGCCCGCTTCGACTACTTCGTCAAGGCCGTCGTGCCGGCGCTTCTGGCCGCCCGCCCCGGATCCTCGCGCGCCAAAGCGTCGTCTGCCGCCTCGGCCGCCGCCCCCGCCGGCATCCTCGTCTTCATCCCCTCCTACTTTGACTTTGTGCGCGTCCGCAACTGGTTCGCCACCGCCGCCGCCGTCAGCCACGTCACCTTTGGCGTCGTCTCCGAGTACCTCTCCGTCCCCGAAGCCTCCCGGGCCCTCTCCTACTTCCTGACCGGCCGCCACAGCGTCCTGCTCTACACCGAGCGCGCCCACCACTTCCGCCGCCACACCATCAGCGGCGTCCGCACCGTCGTCATGTACGGCCTGCCCGAGAACCCCGTCTTCTACTCCGAGATCGCCGGCGGCTTCCTCGCCCGCACCCGCAAGCACGAGGCCAGCTCCCGCGCCCACGTCCGCGCCATGTTCTCCCAGTACGACGTGCAGAAGCTTGAGCGCATCGTCGGCAGCCAGCGCGTCGGCCGCATGATCCGCGAGCACAGCGACACGTTTGTGTTTGAGGAGGAGCGGTAGACGGCCGACAAAGCGAGGGGAACGTGTATATATCGTGTCGTGTCTAACTTGCATCTTAATTTACATGTAATTGGCAGAATGATGTACAGGCGCCCGTCTTTCCGTCTTTCCGTCTTTCTGTGGCCGTTTGGCATGTCCTTTGCATGTCCTTCTTGTAACTCCATATCCTTGCTCCTTCATGGCCGCGCTGCTGGCTTCGCGCCGGGCTCCCCCAGTGCCGCAATCTTGTTCGACAGCTGTGCGCTCCGGCCCGCACTGCTCCTGCTGTCCGGGCCGCTGCTGCTGTCCGACCCCCAGTAGTCGTGCACCGGCTTGATGTCGCGCGCGTGCCACTTGGGGTCGCGGCTAAAGATGTTGGCGTCCACGTCAGCCAGCTGTGTGCCCGGGTCGGCCAGCTGGAGGCTGCGTGTGCTCTCCACCATCGCCTCGAACGCCTCCTCGCCGTCTCGGCGGAACCGCGTCACTTTGGTCCAGTTGCGCTTCGTCAGGTCCGAGTGCTCGCGCCCGAGATCACGGTCGCGCGCCACGGCTGCCGCCGTCACCGCAAACCGCATGTCCTGCGGCCCGTCGACAAACTCGAGCAGCGCCGACTGGGCCTGGTCGTCCTTCTTCGGCTCTGTCCGGAGCACCCGCGTGTAGCCGCCGGGGCGGTCGGCGTAGCGGGTCTTGAGCACGCCGAACAGCTTCGGGAGCAGCAGATCGGGGGTCTGCCAGCAGCGGTTAGCTCGTCTTCCTGTCCTCTTTGCTGTGTTTCTCTCGTGCCCTCCCACTCACATAGAGAATCGCCTGCGCTTTCCGGCGCGTTTCCTCATTGTCGCGCTTGGCCAGCGTGATCAGCTTTTCCGCCAGCCGCTGCGCCTCCTTGGCCTTGTGCCATGTCGTGTGCACCGTCTCGTACTTGACCAGCGACGTCACAATGTTGCGCAGCAGCGCCTGCCGATGCGCTGATGACCGGCTGAGATGCCGATATTTGACGAGACCACCAGCCATACTGCGTGTGAGGGGGGGCGGTGTTTGCGGTTGCCTTCGTAGAGGCTGTCGAGCCTAGCAACACCTTCGAATCTATTTCCCTCGCTCAATTGCTTTTTGAGTTCGCACGTTCCCGGGCAGAGGCAGCGTCTAGGCCGTATGAGAGCCTGGAATGTCCGCTCGAGATGGTGAAGTGAACTTTTTCGTCCCACATCACGGTCACGTGAGGATTTCTGCACAGTTTACAGTGGGCCGCTGTTCCTGGCACCGTACGAGTACTTGTACTCATAGTTGCACAGTAGCTCCTGGATCTACGCCGACGCTAGAGTGCTGAACGGTTCCACTGAAGCAATACTATGCAACTGCGCTCACTGTGTCTTATATCTTGCACACTTGCGCAGATCCGTTATCGCGTCAATTTTTTCCCTATTCGCGCCGAAGCCTTCCACCAGACGGAACCTCCCATCACAACGCGGCTCCATTGGCCTACGACCGGCTCGCCGAGCACAAGCATGCACTGGCGTCTTCGCTGATGCCCTCGGTCCTGTCTCATTTTCATTTCCAGTCTCCCACGGCGACGTGACCTGAGCGATGGGTTTCACTACCGGCTTTGTATGTTTTTCCGGTCCTTCCCATCTTTCGTCTTTCCTCTTTCCCCTCCTGACGTTGGCCCCTCGATCTTGCGTTTGTTGTTTTGTTGGTCCTTGGTTTTTCTGTTCTCTCCGTTTTAGCCTTTGCCGTCCCCACTAACTCTCCAGACGGGCGGCGTGACCTTCACGCTGTCGCTGGCCTACCTGACCGTCCTCGCCCACCAGCGCAACCGGCAGCAACAATGCGACGCTCTCCGTGCCAACACCGGCGTTCTGCGAGCACTGGCCGGCGCCGATCCCATTACAGCCGCACGCCTCATTGAGTCCCAGGCCCTTCCCACCACGTTTCCGGAGCCCACGGCGGCTGCCGCTCTCCCGGCGTCTCCCTACATCTACGGCAGCCAGCAGGCCGTGGCGCCACTGCCGCGTTCCGGCTTCGTCGAGGAGCTCAAGGAGCGCTGGAACGCCGAAATCGAAGGCGCCGTCCGCAAGGTCCAGACCACCGACTGGGCCGAGGTCCGCGACAACATCGAGGCCGCCGCCACCCACCTCTGGACGCAGAACTTGGCCGACGGCGCCGCCGCCGCCAAAGACAAGGCCAGCGCTGCCGCCGAATCCGTCAAGGCCGAGGCCAAGGACATCCAGGCCAGCGTGGCCGCGGCCGCGTCGAATGCCGTGGCTTCAGTCGGAGCCAAGGCATCCGCCGCCGTCGACGCGGCCTCCCGCACTGTCGAGAAGGGTGCCGAAAGAGCCGAGGGCGTGGCCACGCGCCCGCGCTCGGATGTCGAGTTGGCGCTGAAGCAGCGCTATGCCAAGGCGGACGACGGCACCATGAAGAAGAGCGTCAGCGAGCTGCTCGAAGAGCGATACAAGCACTAGAACCGACGAACTAGACGGCCGCGTTGGTTGCGACGAGACGGCCGGGAGGCGGAACGCATTTGTACATGTAATATACAGGCAGAGAGCAGGGGGGCGCCGCCACGGGCGGAAGACGGAAGAGCCGATGTGTATGATTTGACATTTTTAGCAATTACGGATGTACAGCTTCACACTTTGTGAAGGATCTATTTCTTTTGTTTACCTAGAGTATCACTATTCTTGTTTGCGCTCCTGCTTTGCATAACCACAGAATCCTTGGAGGTATGCATGTATGTTTGTTTGATTCCCAGCCATAGCATGTAAGGCCTCTCACTTCCAGGTCTTCCAAGATCCAAGCCTTCCAGGCTGTCGAAGGTGCCGTTGTACTCCCAGTACTCCGTGCTCCGTAGCTCTACGTATGCACTACTCGAATATGTACCAATGCGGGCGCCCAACCTCGGGAATCACTCTCCCTTCTACCCCGGCCCCGCCAAAGCTAATTCCAGCCAATCATGTTCATCCCTTTTCTGACCATCAGCGGAAGCGACAAAAGCCGCAGGACCGTTCAACATCGCTGTTTTTTCCGTCCAGCGAATTATCAGCACCTAATTTTTGCATCCACACACAACCACGGGCCACCCGCGAGGCGAGAACAACGCGGCCCATTTCGCATTTCCCTGTCCCAGCGACCCGGATCCTCGAACGCAGCCCCCCTCTCGACGTCGACTTTCATTGATATCTTCGTTGCCGCGAGCCATTGACGATCGGGTCTTTTTGCCCACCAATTTGCGAACCCCATCCGCGTCTTCTCGCCCTTTTTTTCCCACCGCTGTCTTTCGCCCCTTTCCCCCCCCCCTTTGTCGACCTTACCTTTGGCCTCGACAACCACGCCGACGACCCATCCTTTCATTCTCCTCAGCATTCACAAACAGACACCATGTCGGCCTCTTTACGGACAAGAGCTACGGCCCTGCTGCGAGGTTCGTCTTCGACACCACTTTTGGCCCTCTTTTGGCACCGTGTCCAACCCCCCCTCCGGTGCTTCATTCAACTCCATGCTAACACGCGATCCTTCGCACAGCCAAGCCAGCATCCGTCGGCTTGACCCCCTTCACGCCCTTCCGCGTCACTCCGGCACCCGCTGCCATCGCGCGCCACATCCTTCCGGCCGCCTGCATATCGTCGTCGGCACGGCGGAAGAACGCCTCGGCCGTCGAGCAGCACCAACACAGCGCCCCGTCGCACGGCTCACCAGGCATTGTCCCGCGGGTGCGCAAAGAAGTGCTCCTGCCGAGCCAGGACGGCACAAAAGGCGTCGTCGAATATGCCCTGTACGTTCCGGATGTGAAGGGCAGAGAAGAAACGAGGCCAGTAAGAGAGGCATGACGAAGAGACCCCCGCACTAACGCCCCATCTTCAGAACCACCCTTGATATCGCCGTCAACTGGGCACGCCAGTCGTCGTTCTGGCCCATGACGTTCGGTCTGGCCTGCTGCGCCGTCGAAATGATGCACCTGTCGACCCCGCGGTACGACCAGGACCGTCTCGGCATCATTTTCCGCGCCTCGCCGCGCCAGTCGGACGTCATGATCGTCGCCGGTACCCTGACCAACAAGATGGCGCCGGCGCTGCGCCAGGTGTACGATCAGATGCCCGAACCGCGCTGGGTCATCAGCATGGGCTCCTGCGCCAACGGCGGCGGCTACTACCACTACAGCTACTCGGTCGTGCGCGGCTGCGACCGCATCGTGCCCGTCGACGTCTACGTCCCCGGATGCCCGCCGACCAGCGAGGCGCTCATGTACGGCATTTTCCAGCTGCAGCGCAAGATGCGCAAGACCAAGATCACCCGCATGTGGTACCGGAAGTAGTGGGTGGTGTGTTCTGGAGGCACTCGGAATGCCAGAGTACATACCGGCTCTCGGCTTCCTTATTGCATTTTTTACTTATGTTGCTTCCATTTTTTTGTTTGTTGAGTCTACATTCGCGGAGGTCGCGGGTGTTTTTTTCTCTTGCGTGGAAAGGGAGAAGGCCAAGGCATATACACATCCATGCCACACGAGCCCCGAATCATATACAAATTATTTCCGAGAAAGGCTTGATACAGCATGGTAGAGGGTGAAAGGGGGTTTGCACGGGGGCGAGGAACTGATTGATCCATTTCTTCTTCCCCGTCCTCTCTTTGCAGAGTTGGTACATATATGCTTTACCGTCATTTGGATTGGAGTAAAGCAAACACCATAAAGAAAAGAAAATATACGAAAAACAAAAATAAACATACATACTGTAGCCACACTCTAGCATTATGAGACGTTGACCACCTGACTCTGTCATGCGGACCTCACACGGACCTCCGTGGTAGTTTGATCGTTTTTATTGGAACTCTCTGCTTGGCGAAAATGCGGACATCACGTCCTCGAACAATCTAGTCCACGGGCAGACAACCAGTAGATACAACACTGAAAATAGAAGATGGTAACCCAGTGCAAAAGAGGTGAACAAACTTGATTTTTACGAGTGACGAATACACATGGGACAAACAAACGTAAAAAAAAAACACGAAGACCGTCCAAACTGTGACCGAAAAATGAAAGAACAAGCTGCAGCCAGGGGGGGAGGGAGAGGAAGGAAAAGGGGTAAAGAAAACATAAATAAACTATCCATAGGGTGGTGCATGAAGGCGAAGCGGCGAATACTCTGGGATCGATACAAGGGGATTGTGAACTCGGAAAAGGAATGAAGTGTAGGCTATATAAAAAATAAAAAAAACTGGGCAACTCCCTGAAAATATACAATTACTCCTGGCCGAAGCCCATCGTCTCCTCCACGGCAACTGTCAGCTTCTGCTGTAGTGCCTCCAGGTTCTTATACGGAGGCAGGTCTAGACGATTGAAGCTGTGGGTGTTGTGTTAGCAAGGCAGAACTAGAAGAACCGTCGACAAAACGCCAGAAGCAAGGAGACATACCATGTATGCGCCTTGGGCAAGTTGATGACATCGCCGGCTTTTTCAATGGTGAAGCGACGCGGCCCGTCACTACCTTGCAGGTCTTTGAATCCATTGACCGGGATGCGCGAGGTGCCGGTGGTGAACTGCAAAAGACGGGACTTTTGCTCGCCGTCCCAGGACCGCACGGTCTGCCAGAAGAACTGGATGACCTCGTCGGACTCGGTGTAGCCGCGGTAGTCGGTGTGCTTCTTCCAGTCGTCGACGTCGATCTCGGCAATGCCGCCAATCAGCAGCTCGAGCTCGCGCTCGTCAAAGACGTTGATCAGGTCCTGCGGGATCAGCTCGTTGAAGCCCTCCTTGAATGCCTTAAATTGCTCGGCGATGCGCTTCTCGATGCGCCACTTGACCATCAGCTCGACGTATTCCTTCTTGTTCTCGTTGGTCACGTCGATGTTGCGGCCGTCGGGAATCAGGTCCTCGACTGTGATGACGCCAAAGCGCTCGTCCTCCGTCGAGAATGTCTGCTCCAGGATGCCGTCGGAAATGTCATTGTCCAGGATCCACTGCAGAGAGCGGTGGAAGTCGGCGTCGACACCCTCCATGTCAGGCAGGGCCACAGGCTTGCCCAGGATCATCTTGTAGAGCGCGCCGATGAAGAAGGCATCAAGGAAGCGGCGGTGGAAAATAGCCAGGCCGACAACACGGCCGATGAAGCGGAAGTAGTTGAGATGCTCGGGATTGATGCCGGAATGGGGGTTGATCTGGAGGGTGTAGTTGTCGTGGGCCGAGTACTCGAAGAGGCAGTAAAAGGGGTTGAACATCTCATGCGAAAGGAGGAAGAAGAACTCGCGGGACAGACCTCCATAATCTAGACCGTCCTCGCCGTCAAACTTGATCATGAGTCGCTTCTTCAGATCGTTGGGAGACTGGCGGGTGATTTCGGCAAAGGAATCTTCAAAGATGTGCGACCGGCGGACCTTAATGTGGCACTGGCCGTTGAGAATACGCATGGCCGGCTGCGAGCGGAAGTAGATAAGCTTGCGTCGGAAGTCGCGCTTGTACTGCGGCACGTTCTGGTCGAGCGACGACGGCAGCCGCGGGTCATCCCACGTCGTCGTTTTGGTGTTATGGTCCACAAAGTAGACCCGGGCCGTGTTCGTCAGGCGCATTTCCCACCCACTAGGTAATGGGCCGAGCTGGGAGACCGGCTGCTGCTGGATGACACCGTTGACGTTGTTCTGGCCGTACATCCTAATAAACTGCTGGCGGCGAGGATCAACCCAAGTCGTGGTGCGCGTGTTGTGGTCCACAAAGTATGGGCGGCCCTCGGGCGTCCATCTCTGCTCCCATCCTGGCGGCAGCTCGCCAGTCCCGGGACTCGTGGCTCCTGTATGCAGCATCGTCGAGGAGGAAGCTGCCTGAGCTGCGGCTGACTGCTGCTGCTGCTGCTGCTGCTGCTGCTGCTGCTGGAGCGTCGGCGAATTGGCACCAGTGCGGTCTTCGGGGAGCGTGCGGTTCTGGTGGCGCTGGCGCTCAACCTGCGTCGCCGCTTCCTGGTTGCTTCGTTCGACCGCGCCGTTGGCTGTCGGGCGAACCCAGCTCGTGGTTCTCGTGTTGTGATCGACGTAGTACTGGCGACCAAGGCCGTCCTCACGGCGTTCCCAGCCCTGTGGCAGGCGGCCCACGCGGTCTTCAAAGGGGCTCATAGTGCTGGTCGTGCGTGCGAGGGGCCCAGCCATGGTGCCGGAAACGGGGGGTGCTGCTGATGCAGATGTTGGGGCAGATGGCATAGCGGCAGCAGCCGTTCTTGCGGCAGCAGCTGCTGCTCCCGGGGCCGATCCGGGAGGGGCAATCGGGGAGGCGCTGGCGGACGGGTTGCCCGAGCGAATGGGAATGTTAGCCCCGTTCAAATTGGAACCCGTGCCCGAAAGAGCAGAACCGGGCCGCTCAGGCGCCCGGTCAGACGGTCGTCCAGCGCCTGGTGGTACAAGCTGCTGGTTGGACTGTTTGGGTGCCGCTTGCTGGGGTGGGCGAGACAGGTCGGTGGAGAGGTTGAGGATCAGCTTGCCCTGAACGACCAGGTTGTCGGTGCTCTTCTTCAGGTCAAGTGCAGTCATTTGCTCTGGAAGTTGATTAGCCAGGGATATGGTACGAGACGCAATATATGTATGTGCTCACCATCAGACTCAGCCATCAATTCGATATTGTCGCCGATGCGGATGTTCACCACACCCAGAAATCCCTGGTCCTTCTTCTTGAATTTGCGCTGGTCAAAGACTTGGACCGCCAATATGCTGTCCTCGGTGACTCGACTGCGGGAGAGGAAAAGGCCAGTGTTAGCAAGAGCAGAGGAAACGACACAAAAAGGGCGGGGGCGGTTGCATACAAGTCAAAACTCTCGTTCCAGTAAGGGTTGAGAGTCTTCTTAGCCACACTTGTCGTCTTGGTTTGCTCGCTGTTGATGGTGGCGACAGCGAAGGGATCGGGGAACCCTAGATAGGGAGCAATCCCATGTAGTCAGTAACAGTGGTTCCGAGCGTTGGCCACATCCGGCAACCCTTGGAACAGGCACTCACGGAAAACATCTCGTTTGTAGAGGCCGTCGGCGGCGACGACTATACCATGTCAGCAAGATGCAACAAACGAGGGAAATAGGGGGGCAGAAGCCGAATGGCTAAGTAGGGTAGGCAGTACTTGTCACACGCAGATTTGGCTGGCTAGAAAGAAGGAGAGAGTATAGTTAGTCAATGAGTTTCATGGTGGATGGCACAAAAAGGGGTGTCGAGGCGCTGAGGCGCAGAATCCGCCATGGCTGAAAATGACCAGAAGGAGAGGAAGAGGGGCACAACATACGCAGGAAGCCCTGAATCGCCGCGGCGGTTGGCCATGGCGAAAGCGGCACAATCAGCACAAGAGGGGAATGTGCAGAATCGGTAAACGGTGAAGAGGCACACGCCACGCTCCAGCAACACACGGGATCAGGCTATTTTTTTGTTGTCTGTCCGATGTGAGGGGGGCAGTGTGTGTGGTTCGAGACAAAAAAGGCGAGCAGATCAAGAAAGCGGGATAAAATGGCTCAACGCAAAACGGGAAACCGAAATGCACTGGGCCGCCGCGTGCAGGCGTCGATGCCGGAAAAGGCGAAAGCGAAGTTGCGATGCGGCGAGGCCTGGGAGGGAGGAGATGAGTCGAAGTAGGTCTCGATGGAGTTGGAGGCAAGTCGAAAAAAAGAGGTGAAAAGCCTCCTTCTTCCGGCCGTTCTGGCTCGGTTTGCCTCTGGCGCCGGGAGTGCTTGCTGCGATGCCGGATGGCAGTCAATGCACGATGGATAGCCGCTGGGGGGTGCTTCGTGTTGTTGTTTGGTTGTCACGAAGGGCGCGTCGATGCAAGCAAAAAGAAAGAGAGCGTGTGGCCGTTTGTCATCCAACGAACTATGGACTAGGAGGCAAGACGAAGAGGAGGTGTTTCGTAATGTGGATACAGGTGCTGGCCAGATAGCGTTGAGGCTGTGCTGTTTCCGGGTCGGTCTTGCGCCTCGGTCTCCGCCTGTGGTGGTGCTCACTATTTGAGCTGGCTATTGTGCTGTCTGGGCACTGTACAATATGATGCTGAATGATGTCTGGCGTTATGGTGCTGTATGATCTCGTGTGCTCTTTGGCTGCTAAGTGCTTCCCCAAGCATCTGGAGCAGAACTGGAGATCAGGTGGGCTAGTGGACGTACGAGCAGAGAGACGTGAAGACGAGGGTCGGCAGCCAGAGGAAAAAAGAAAAAATGCCCCAAAGCCACGCGATAAGAGAAAAAGATGTGGCGAAAGTCAGCGACTGGCACAATCGACCGGCGAAGCCGCTTGAATCACTGCACGTTTTGCACTTGTCAGGAAGGAAAGAAAAGAAGGAAAGGGCGAGCAAGTTTAAAAAACAAAGTACAAATGGCAATGTATGTACGAGAAGATGCAAAGGCGCCGAGACCAACAAGCAGAAAAAAGGCGGCACGGCGGGAGGGTGTTCGTTCGCTGCGATCGACCACCTGAGAAGGAGGGGGTGGGAAACTGGCCAGCACCCAGCACCCAGCACCCAGCATCATCCAGCACCAAAAGAGAGGCGGGAGGCGGTAGCGAGTGCGAGCGGACGGTCTGACGGAGCATTACGGGGGATTAGTGTGCTGTTAGTGGCTGCTCACAGTGGCCTTCACCTAAAAAGAGGGGCGGGTGGGAGGCCATTGAATCGAGTCTTACTCCGTCTGGCCTGGCTTGCCTGTTGCCGCCCTTCAGTAGTGTGCAGGCTCTAGACCACTACGCGTATAACGGATACGGACTGCGAGTGCTCCGTGCCCGTACGATTGACGTTGTACCTATAACTCCTACGGAGTGTACGAGTACACTACACACTGTACTCGTCCTTACCTCTGGGCCATAGGAGGGGCAGCTACTGCGCCGAGACCCACTCGGATCTCTAAACTGTCTGCCTGGGGCGGCTAACGTCAGCACACCTGAAAGAGCAAGAACGAGCGAACCAACCCCCTTGCCAACCACCAAAATCCCCTGCCAATCGCTCTGGCCTGTTACCTAACTTTACACGTACGTCGTAGTCGCATGTAGTTGTGCGTATGTCTCTTTTTCATACGAATACTCGTACATATCAGTGCGTGAACCCCCTTTGCTTGGACAATACATCGTTTCAGGTATCGGGTGGCTGTCAAGCGCATTTCGTGGCACCGCGTTCTTTCCCCTTCCGGCCACTGCCATCAATGCACCCCGATCCGCTGCCCAGCCGGGGTGCTTGTACGCCTATAGTGCTCTGTCACGCCGCCATACTTCGCACACCGTAAAGCCGCAACTATACAATGGGGCACTTTATACCATACGGACGACTCGTACGCAGCCTACAAAGCAGCGCCCCAATCAGGCAAGTGGCAAGGCACAGTGCAGAGGCCGCCTTTCCGGATGTGTCGCACGTGCTCCCCCGTCGTTCCCAGAATAGCTACTCCGTCACAGCACCTATGCCAATACAACACCAAAGAACACCATGCCTCTTCCGCCTGTGCTGGATGCTGACCGCACGTGGTTCCTCCGACTCGGCAGCAAAGTGGCCCAGCTTACTGGAATGGATCTCTCTTTTTGTCAATTTGTTCCTAGTACCCTCGATCTAATTATCATACACTGTAAAGGGCAAAATATCACACGCATTCCCCTCCGAAGAGGGGAATAAATAAATCGGGGAAAGAGAAGTAACAGATAATGAGAAAAAGGTTGGAAGAAGAAAAAGAGGGGGGCAAATAAAGAAGGGCAACGGGCCCAAAAAGGGAACAAATCAGATCCCATCCCAGAAATAAAAAGAAAGAACCGAACTTAGAACCACGCCTCCCCCCTCGTTCATTTTATTTTTTTGCTTCTTCAGTACGGCGTGAAGCCTCGGCCACGACCGCGGTTACCTCCACGGTAGCCTCCACGAGGCACGAAGCCGCCGCGGCCGCCGTAGAATCCACGGCCGCCACCGCGAGGGAATCCGCCTCTGCCGCGACCACGGCTCATGCCCGGGATGTTGGTGCGCTTAGGGACCACCTGTCAACATGTTAGGGAGCGACCGAGCCTCAACAGTGGAGATCTTCCCACTCACCTTGATGTTGCGGCCTTTGAAGACGCTCTCGTTCAGGACCAGGGCCTGGGCTACAAGGCTGGGCTCAGAAAACTCGACGTACGCGTAACTGGGATACATCATCAGCAACAAGGCGGTCACCCCCTAGACAGTATGTCTAGTGAACGACATGGGGACGGATGCTGCTTACCCTTTGGGCTGGCCGGTAAACTTGTCCAGAAGGATGGTGACGCGGTTGATGGAGCCGCAGCTCTGGAAGTGCGCCTGGATCTCCTCGGGCGAAGCTGAGTAGTCGACGTTGCCCACGAAGATGCTCCGCGAGTCGATGTCCTCCTTGTTCTCCGAGAGCTCCTGGCTCTGGTGGTCGAGATCCTTTTGCATCTCGCGCAGCTTGGCCGCCTCCTCTTCCATCTCGGCCACACGGCGCTTCATCGCCGAGATTTCCTCCTGCTCGCCTCCTCGTCAGGATTATTATTCTTTTTTTTCTCTTCATCTTTCCTCTTTCGTCTTTGCTTCCTGTATGCGTTGCTGCGCACCACAGGAAAGCTTCACGTCTCTTGCTCCTCCTCTTCACCGCGATGGCATGTGTCTCACCTCATCGTTGCCCACGTCGAAGGATGTCTCCAGCGCCTCCGTCGCCGACTCCTCTGGCTTCGTCTCAGCCATGGCTTCTGTGTGGTCGTCGGTGGTGTATAGGAAGGCCTGTCGAGAATGCTCGGTCACTAAGTGTCGTAGTCGTCACTTGGCCGAGAAGCTGAAGCTTGGCAACTGCTCTGAAAGTTTTTTCTGCAAAAAAAGACCGGGGTGGTAAGTAAAAAGAACAGCCAAGAAACAAAATAGAATGAGGGATCTGCGAGATATTCCAGTGAATGTAGCGGTGGTGGTGGTGGCTGCTCTGTCGCTGTGTTGCCTGTGAGGGTTCCAACAGCTGAAGCCTCAAGGGAGAACAAAGGAGGCTCAAGAGCCTCAAATTTCCGGAAACGACAAACAGCTAGACCTTCTCCGCGCCATGCCCCAGACCGGCCCCCAAACACCTCAAAATCCAGCTGCGAAAGCTAGGCACTCACAAACAAAGAAAGGACCTCCTTGTTCCCAATGAAACGAATGAAGCTCGTGGCGTAATAGGTTGGATAAGAGAATCTTCAGTGGCGCCGCGACGGGCAAACTAAATTCTTCAGGCAGCGCACCAGCTAAACGCGACCGAGGGTACGATAAGATAGCATAGTCACGTGCCGTATCCGACACTTAATAGCACAACCATTACGGCAGCGATCTACGGAGCACACACATCTTCCTCCTAACATTTGTGTTCTTATAAGGGAGCTCCGCGGGCGTCCCAACCATACTTCATATGCCATATCGCGATTAAGCTTAGTCTATAGGAATTGGCCTACGAAGCAACCGGTCATATGGGTAAAATTTCAATTCCCCTGAGCACTTTGCTTCCCAGCATGCCCTTGTTTATTGCCCTCGCCGATTTTGCGGGCGTAATTTCGCATAGGACCAAATGGAAAGCCGTTTGTGGGCAAGTGCCCCTACGATAGGTCAGCGGCCCCTGGGATTGGAACTGCGGTGTCAAAGCGGTGCTGATGGGTCTTTGGCATATATGACCCCCTTGTCTTTTTCCTCCACAAATTGCCGGTTCAGGGCAACATCTACAACCTGCATTTGTTGAGCAGTTCTGTATACTATTCTTTGCACAAGCTGTGTACGAATTCAATAATTCTAGTGGAATTGCAATAAAAGGCCGTATTGAACAAGTTTCTGGCATTCTTGGTACTGACCTGCTGTTCGAGTGAACTTGGCCAAGACAATTGGTCGATTGACGGATTTCGAGGCATCTCAGAAGCCTCCCAAGAGAGCTCTATCTCAAATGTGGACCAATGGAAGCTCCCCCTGCTAGCGTGCCTATTAAGACTTCGCAAGTTGGATGAGAGGCTTTCTCTGTAACTCGGATACGAGAGGAGAGAGTCGGGAGGGCGGCTTGTCAATGATAGTCGTGCTATCACTTGAGGTGTCGCGTTTTAGAATCATTTGTAACCTAACGCGTCTCCTCTCCCCATCACCTCTTTAACGCATTTTTTCGTTATTTGACTTATACCTTTTTTTTCCCTTTTCTTCTCCAGGTTGCGGAACTGTGGTAGAAATAAAACACCATGGAGCTGAAGGACATACCGGGAAGCATCCCGCCGTCGACAAAGGACAATTTTATATTCAGTGGGAATTTGTTGGTGGAAACCTCGTGCCGAAAGGTGCACCCGCGCGCGACGATTGGAGAAATATCGAACCACTACACAGCCAACGACCATACGGACCATCCATGGCACTGGTATGAAGCCCAGCTTCTGCATTATGGACTGAAGCGCTCAAAATCGAAGAGCACGGCCAAAATGAGGCTGTTTGATGCGGTAGTGAAGAACAGAGCACAGTTTTCTGTCCCCGAGGCGATCCGAAATATCGAAGACGAGCTGCGGCGTGACTGGTTCTCACGTCTCCGGGCCTTTCGCAGAGCGGAGCGAGCCCTCGAGGCAGCCAAAAAGGAGGCGGCAGCAGCAGCAGCACGAGCGTCGCGGTCTGGCCAAAAGAGAAAGGCAACAGATGCAACCGATGCGAGACCCAATGCGCAGGGAAACGCCAACCAACATGGCAATGGCAACGGGCGTTATGGCGGCATCCAGTCCACGATATCGACGCCGGGTGGGTATGGCGTCACGCTGACGATCAAGCCTAGCGAGCATGGGCGTCACAGCAAGAAGGCCAAACTGCATCACGGGCCGCCTCAGGGGGGGTCGGTGTTGACAGAGACGAATGGCCCTGCGCAGGCCGAGTCGTCCAACAGCAAGAACAAGGGCAAGGACAAGGGCAAGGGCCCGGAGAGGAACAGCGGCGGGGATGAAAACCAGGGTGGCAGCGGCAAGAAGAGAAAGAAGCATAAGAGTGGCAACAACAGCAACAGCAGCACGCAGCCTGCCGCCCCCCAAGAGGGACCAAGAAGGGACAAGATCCGGGGATTCTTGCAGCCGGCGCCTATTTCCAAGCCGCCTGCGATCCAGAGCAGCGCACCTCCCAGCGCCAGCTGTGGCTTCCGCGGCTTGCCTCCGACAACGCCCTGCGGGCCGTCCAACATGGAGCGCCAGCGTGATTTGCAGCAGAGCTCGCCACACTCGCAGCCGCATCCCCGGCAGAGCACACAGCAGAGCCCGCAGAAGTCGCCAGAAAACGCGCAAACGCCTCGGCGCGTTGTGATTGACCTTACGGAGGAATCACAGGCTCGGTCGATTGCGGCCACGCAGGCATTTTCGGGACTCGCCATCCGGGGGCGCGAGGCGCCACGGAATACGCAGTGGCAGCGGCCGGCGACCTCTGGATCTGGGTTGGGATCTGCCTCTACCTCTGCCTCGGCATCTCGCCTCGGCCGGCCTAACGAGACGGCACAGGTCCATGCGCAGATCCTCCACGAGACCACGCAGGCCGTACTGCAGTCGCCGGCGAGACGCCGCCACGATGAGCAGTCACCCTCTTCTGGCCGCAGCTGTGTGCGCGATCCCGACCGGTACTATCGGCCGCAGCATGCCAACAACACGCCGGGCACGTCGTCTCACAGCCACCACAGCATCCACAACAACCACAACGACCGCGGCCGCCATTATGAACGGGGCAGCTCCACAAATACCGCGTCTTCGTCGTCGTCGACACAGGAACGCTCACGGAGTCTGCCCCAGCTGCGCCACGGCCAGCGGGATCGTGATCGTGATGGTGGTCGTGACTGGGATCGGGACACAGATCGGGACACAGACCGGGACAAAGCTCGGGACTCAGATCGGGACAAGCATCGGGATCATGGCCGGGATCATGGTAGGGATCATGATCGGGGCCGAGACACTCGCGCCGGGCGGCCAGAGTTCTTCTCGAGTCCGTACGCAGACCGCTCCCGCCACAGGCAGGCATACCGGGGCGGCCGCAGCGGAAGCAGCACGAAGAACAGCAGCTACAGAAATGGCAACGGCAACGGCAATGGCAACGGCAGCAGTCAGGACAAAGAGGACGGCCAGTCGGTGTGGGATTTTGCGTGCTGGAACGACGGCATGCCGAACAGCTGGACGAGCCCGCAGTACGGAGACCACACGAGCTACTACGGCAATGGCCAGGGCAACCACGGACATATCCGGTGGTAGGCTCGTGGCCATTCAGAGTACTCGTACAGGCGAGGTCTTGCACATATATTAGCCAGAATCTGGTTGGGGACAAAGGGCGGCGTTTGGCTTAGGGATCTGTTTCCAGGCGGCTGCCAACCATTCGAAAGGCAAAGTGCTGATTTGGCCGCATTTCGGGCGTATGTAGTATCCAGGCCATGGAATTATCTGGGTAACTGATGTGCTGGATTCTTTATAGGAGTTCACGAAAAAGAAGAATGGAGATCGTTTCATAGGAAGAGGTTTAACGATGACGTAATACTGTGTGCAAGGGAAAGAGGCTGTCAGGAAGGTGTTTCAGGCGCGAGACGCCGAATTAGGCAGCATGATTATGCTGGTTCATTTCAGTTAGTTAGAGCCGCCACGCAGGGAGCTATGAAGCTGCCTGCAGCGCTGCCCCGCAACAGCAAATGCCCCTCTCCAGCAACGGCGCCATGGGAGAGGTGCGGCTCGTTTCAGAAAACAACACTGACGACTTGTATATATGGGCGCCGGCTTGTCTTGTCCCTTGTCCTTTACCTTTTTCTTTCTTATAGAATTCCTAAAAGCTGTCGATCAAGCGAGCTCGCTGTTGGGATTGCGTTGTCGAGAAACCATCTAGCATTTGCCTCACGTCTCCATTGACACCATGGCGACTATTTCTGTCGACAAGATCCTGGCGCCGTCGCCGGTGACGGTCCGGGGCCAGCCGACGCAGATCTCGGCCGACGGCAAAGGGCAGCGGATAGCGTACGCGGTGGGTGCTGGCCGGTGGTCGCAGAGGAGGCAGTAGAACCCGAGGCTAACCCTAGCAGTCCGGCAAGTCGGTGTTCGTGCGGTCGATCGACAACCCGGCAGAGTGCAAGCAGTACACGGGCCACACGGCCGCGACGACGGTGGCACGGTTCTCGCCGTCGGGGTTCTACGTGGCCAGCGGCGACGTGTCGGGGATGGTGCGGGTGTGGGACGCGGTGGAAGCGGTCAACACCAAAGGCGAATACGGCATCGTGTCGGGCCGCATCAACGACATTGCGTGGGACGGCGACAGCCAGCGCATCATTGCGGTGGGCGACGGGCGCGAGCGGTTCGGGCACTGCATCACGGCGGACAGCGGCAACTCGGTGGGCGAGATCAGCGGCCACAGCAAGGTGGTCAACGCGGTGGCGATCCGGCCGCTGCGGCCGCTGCGGGCGGCGACGGTGTCGGACGACGGCAGCCTGGCGTTCCTGCACGGCGCGCCCTTCAAGTTCCAGAGCAAGGCCGACGGGCTGCACCGCGGCTTCGTGTTTGGCACCGCCTTCTCGCCCGACGGCAGCCGCCTGGTGTCGGTCGGCGCCGACCGGCGCATCCAGCTGTACGACGGCAAGACCGGCGAGCCGACGTCGGCCGTGAGCGCTGGCGGCGCCGACGACGCCGATGCCCACACCGGCAGCATCTTCGCCGTCAGCTGGGCCGCCGACTCGCGGCGGTTTGCGACCGCCAGCGCCGACCAGACGGTGCGGGTGTGGGATGCCGAGACCGGAAAGCGGCTGCAGACCTGGACTCTGAACCCCGGCCACCCCGGCAGCGTCGCCCACCAGCAGGTCGGCGTCGTCTGGCCACACGGCCGCAGCGACGACCTCGTCATCAGCGTCAGCCTCAGCGGCGACCTCAACTACCTGGTGCCCGGCCAGGAGGCGCCCGTGCGCGTGGTCCAGGGCCACAACAAGGCCGTCACGGCCCTCGGCGCCGGCTCCGACGGCCGCGGCGCCGACCTGTGGACCGGCAGCTTCGACGGCCGCGTGTGCCACTGGAGCGTGGCGGGCGGCGCGGCGGCAGCCGTCGGTGCGGACGGCCACGCGCACACGAACCAGGTGACGCAGTTTGCCGCGTCGTCGGCGTCGTCGGGTCTGGGCCGCACCTACAGCGTGGCCTGGGACGACACGCTGCGCATCGTCGACGAGGGGGCGCGCACATTTGTGGGGCCGGCGGCGGGCATCGCGCTGTCCGGGCAGCCCAAGGGCGTGGCCGCAGCCGCGGGCAACAGGGTTGTTGTGGCGCTGGCCACGGGCGAGCTGGCCGTGTTCGACGAGGACGGGTCGCTGCTGTCGACGCTCCAGGTGCGGGAGGATGCGCCGACGGCGGTGGCGGCCCACGGGTCGCTCGTCGCCGTCGGCCTCGGCTCGCCGCCCCATGTGCTGGTCTACACGCTCGGCAGCGGCAGCGACGCCAAGCTGACGCTCTCGCAGACGCTGAGCAAGTCGACGTCGCCCATCTCGGCGCTGGCCTTCTCGCCGGCGGGCGCGTACCTGGCCGCCGGCAACACGTCGGGCAAGATCGTGGCCTACCGCACGGGCTCGTGGGACGTGGCCACCGATCGCTGGTCGGCGCACACGTCGCGCGTGGCCGCGATTGCGTGGAACGACGCAGAGACGCACGCCGTCAGCGGCAGCCTCGACACCAATGTGTTTGTGTGGAGCCTAGCCAAACCAGGCAGCCGCACCAAGGCGCTCAATGCACACAAGGACGGCGTCAGCGGCGTGGCCTGGGTCGACGGCGGCTCTAAGGTGGCCAGTGCCGGCGGCGACGCGGCCATCAATATCTGGAAGCTGTCGGGGTTGGTGTGAGGCTGGATGCTTGGATGAGACAAAGCAGAGAGGCAGCATGACTTATGTCGTTATAGCCAGCTGTTTCAATATATGTGGAATTGGTGTGACGCGGTGAAAAGATAGTAATACATGGGATCCAAGGCCAAGACGAAGAACAGACGCCGACAGAAGTACAGAAACAGAACAGAACCGAACATAACCAGACGGACAGACAGACGGACAGACAGACAGACGGCGCCAACACAAACACAAACGAAAGCCAAACCAAGTCTAATCCAGTCACTCCAGCTGCAGCTCGCTCGCCGTGCCCGCCTGCCCTGCATACAATGCGGTCCACTCGAACAGGCCGCAGCGCTCATCCTCGGCCACCGGAAACGACGGCGGCTCCCACGGCGGCAGTGCTTCGTGGCCACTGCTCGCGAGCCGCTCGTCCAGCGCTGTAACGGCAGCCGCCAGGTTTCTGTCCGTTAGTATAGGTACGAGGAGCAAGAGCAGTCGAAAGGCGTACCTCAAATCTCCATACGTCGCCCACCCGGCATCGGCCACAGCCCTCGCCAGTTCTTCCTGGTGGTTGCCCAGCAGGTCAGGGTTCGACACGACAATCAGCGGCACGTCCATCCGCACAGCGTCCAATATGGAGCCAGAGCCTGGGCAGTCAGCATCTTTCGGTCCTCCAGGCCTTCAGCAACGCGAGCACCCACCTGCATGCGAGATCATCGCCCCGGCCGGCCGCTCGCCCTTTTTCCCCCGGCAAGGAAGCATCAGCGCACCCATGTCGGTCGTATACGGCAGGCTGTGGATCGCGGGCCAGACCGCAGCCGCGGCTGTCATTCTTGGTGTCGCTGTCGTCGTCTTGTCTTGGGCTCCTGGCTGCTCTTTCGCCGCCTTCAACGCCGCCACGCGCTCCTCGAACCAGCTCTGGTCCGGCCCCGTCTGCACCTGGAGCTCCGAAAAGCCGTGCGCGCCCAGCAGGTCGAGAAACGCCGGGTCCAGCACGGCCTGCAGCAGTTTCTGGAAGCTCGCCGTGGCCCCGACGGTCACGAAACAACGTCTTCCATGGCTGTTGGGTGCCGTCGATGTCGGTGTGCCTGGTGTGTCTGATGTTTCTGGTGCTGCTGCCGCATCTCTGCCGGCTGGCCGTGTCGGTTGAGGCATGGAGAGGGCTGGACGCAGTGTCAGGCGCGTCCGATGGCAAGCATGCAAATCATGGACGTCGATGCGAAGTGGAACTTGGGGCACTAAATGGTGGCCACTAAACGAGCTCTGTAGCGCTCAGCCTTTGGCGGGGGCGTTGAGGCGGAGTGGGGCAGTTGGCATCGCAGCGCCTACACGCCTAAACGCCCTGTTTGTTCATCTCTTATGGCTGCGACAGCGTGTAAGCGTTCTGCGCGAACTTTCCAGCTTCAAACCAGAGCTCTCGATGCGATATTCAAAGTGGTGGCCAATGTAGCGAGAGAGCCATGATTATATTTGCATTGCAACCTACAAGTGAGTCAACCACCACTAAGCCCTAGCTATCTCGTTGTTTTAGCAGCTATCCACGAGGAAGCTGCCATAAGTACCACTTTCATTCCACACAAATTTACTCGTATATACCCACCGATTCAACAACAACCATATTCTAATTCGATCATCTCAAAGAAGACACGGATACGCCGATACACCTGTTCGAACATGCTCTACAGCCCATCACACGAGACTTCCCAGAACCGCAAGCGGAAGAGGCTGGTGGTTGCCTGCATCGAATGTCACCGCAGGAAGCAAAAAGCAGGTCCTATTCCCGTTCTTTTTCACGACACCAGTACATTCTACATTCTTTGCTGACCAGAGACACAGTGCGATCGCTTGTTGCCATGTGCCCAATGTACCAGAAGAAACAAGATAGTGCGTCCCCTTGTGTCCATCCTGGATGAGCGTCTCATTGACGTCGCAGCATCTCTGTGCCTATGAGGCCACCGAGACAGAAACGAGATCGGACTCCTCGGGAGTAGCCGTAGACTTATCTGAAGTGCCTCGTCCTTCACCAGCAGTGACGGACACCCTCAGTAGCCAGTCACAGAGTGTCTCGGCCGTGTCCGATTCTCTCGGCTATTCCACGAGCTCTGGCTCAGGAACTCTAGGACTCCTTCAAATGGCAGAAGCCTCGGAAACCAGCCCTGCGCCGCCCGATCTACCAGATCCCGATCAAAACGACGAGAAATTCCGCCAGCAAGACTGGGGAAGGACGGCTCAGTACCGCACTCACTTACGCGTGCTTCCGCCCCATAGGCACATACTTGCTCTTGTACAGCTTTTCTTCGCCGACATCTCCTGGTACTACGACGTGCTGGACCAGGACCTCTTCCTGGAGACCCTTGAATCCTGGCATCAGGTTCCCTACTCAGCGCGTACCCTCGACGCATCCGGTCTGTCGCCGGATCTGCGCGCGTTTCCAGCGCTGCTGCTGCAGATCCTCGCGCATGCCATGCTTTTTCTGCCCGTGCAGAGAGCGCCGGCTTTCGAAGACCTGAAGCATGCGCCCGACATGGCCTACGCAGACCTCGCTGCCGAGTATAGCGAAGCCGGCCATGCCATTACTCTCCTTCTAGGAGCTCGTAACGTGACACTGACTACAGTGCACGCAGGCCTATTGCGGACTGCCTTCCAAAAGAGCAGAGGATCGGTGGTGGAGGCTTGGCATACTCTCGGTGCGACGATCCGCGATGCCCAGGAAATGGGACTTCATCGCGTGTATCTCCCGCCTTCTCTAGGCTCGGCAGCAACCGCCACAGACCCCCCAGCAGGCTTGCGTGATATAACGATGCGGGCGAGACTCTGGCTTCTGCTGCACCTCTGGGACGGCCACATGGGTGTCGTGCTGGGCCGTCCGATGGCAACAAAGCTCGACGCCGAGAGCGTCCTTGCTTTCTTTGAGAAACAGGAGAAAAGGGAAGCAGGGCAAACCGAGAATGCCGACCTCTCCGCTCTGCAACCGTTTTCCTTTATTTTCTATGGCTATAGGGCCGCATATCGCTATCTCCAGGACATCCACGAACTGGAATCCCAGGACAGCCCGAAAGAAGCCAAGCTGCAGACCGTCCAAAGGATCCATGCCGTCATCGCCGACAACCTACGTCGGCTCCCAAAATGGGCTCGTGCCCATGGCAACAATGATAACAATACCAGCTATATCGACAGCGACAGCAACAGCGACGATGACCTATTCCCAAGGTCGTGCCCGAAATGGTCGGCGGCGGCCCGCGAGACCCTCCGCACCGAGATCTACTTCTCTCTCCTCGCCCTTCACCGACCGTTCGCCTTCAGCGCGTCGAGCAGCCGCGACGAGGCACACCAAGCTGCACTGCAGATTCTCGCCTCCCAGCATCGCATTTTCTGTATGACAGAACCGCGCGAATACCAGCCGTTCAACCTGGTCTTTGCCACATTCGATGCCCTGGTCTTGATGTCCACGCTGTACATCCTTTTCCCAGCAGAGCGAGCCGGGCAGCGCTCCGTTTCGCTGGGCAGCATGGAATGGGGGCTGCAGAGACTCGAGGCGATGCAATCGGGCAACCCAATGGCGCGCGTCGCCCGTCATGTCGTCCAGACGCTCTACTCCAAGCTAGCCAGCAGACGTCGTATGTCGCCGCTCTCGTTGAGTGAAACGGTGACAACTGGCACGGCTATGTCGATGGAGTTTTCAGACATGGCACCCCCGCAGCCTCTCCACGATCTGCTCCTCCAACCATCCTTGTTGAGCGCTGAAGAGCCGCAGCCGGACTTGCTGGGAGAGGAGTTTTGGCGTCTGATTGACACCCAAGTGCAGGGCGAATGAACCAAAAACTTGTAGTGCTTGCCGGCTACTCGACATATACATAATATATACAGGTTTGATCCACCTCGCAATCAATTCCAGAAAACCCAACCCTCCTATTTGATATCCGCAAACCAAGCGGCGATCTCTCCCACATTGCGGTCCACTACGTCCGGCTGCTCATAGTGCTGGAAGTGCGAGGCGTCGTTGTTCCACACGAGCTTCTTGCGCGCGGTTGGGATCGACGCAAAGTGCCGTCGTGCCGCCGGCGCGTTCATGCAGTTGTCGCCGTGGATGATGAGCGCCGGCGTCTGCAGCTTGGCCACGCCCGGCACCGTCGTGTAGCCAAAGTGGTCGAGGTCGCTCATCACCGCATACCGGTTCTCAAAGTTCTTGAGCGTCCAGGGACCGTACCACGACCACACCAGCGGGCCCGGAAGTCCTGCCAGCGATCCAGCCTCGGGATCAGCCGCCACGGGGTCGACCAGCGGCTGGTACACCACCTCGCCCGTCTTGTCAAAGAGGTCCCGGGCTTCCCGCGCCCGCTGCATCCGCGCCGCAAACAGCCGCTCGCCCTGCTCCGGCGTGGGCATCTGGAGCGCGCCAATATCGACGCCCGGCGACCAGGCCACGCATCCCGCACAAATCATGTACACGTCGGTTTCGTGGTCGCGGAAATACCCCGACACCGAGGCCACGCCGGCCACGCGGGCGTCGGCCGAAGCTATGTCCAGCGACTGCGGCCCGCCCTGGCAGATGCCCACGAGAAACAGCCGCTGGGCGTCCACGTCGCCGCGGCGGACAAGATAGTCCAGGCCGGCCACCGCGTCCTCGTTCTTCATCACCGGGTTCTCCAGCCGCCGCGGCTGCCCCGTGCTCTCGCCCACTGTGCGCGGGTCGAAGATCAGCGCCGCATAGCCTTCGTCGGCCAGCCGCGTGGCATACTGCAGCGGCGCCTGCTCTTTGACAAACGAGTAGGGGCCGGTGACCACGATGCCCGGCGGCGGCTGCGCTCCGCCCACAGGCTTGAACAACACGCCGGCAATGGTCTCGCCGTGCGATGGATAGGTCACCTTTTCGGTGGTGTAGCGGCCGTGGGAGGGCATATTGAGAGGCGAGTGTAGGCTGGTGTGAAGTCAAATTCGGTTTTGAAAGATGTCGTGATGTGTATGTAAGTATATAATTGCAAGAGAGAACATCAAGTTTTAGTGTTCTAGAGCGGGTGGCAGCTGCCATTTATGTATTGCTGGCTTTTCCAGTGACTGGACACCAAGGGGCTTCCGGTCGCTGCTATATTTTGCATTTCCGCCATCCTATGTTGACGTCATTCCATACGAAAAGTCCTATCACCGTCACTCCGGAGGCAGCTCCGAAGGCAGGCTGTTCTTTTCGGAGATGGGCCCCACAGTGTTTTCGGGCGGTCCCACTGTTTTCGGCGATGTTCCTCGGACCCGGCTCAACAACAAGTCTTAGGTGGAAGACCACGCGTACCGCAAACAGTGGCATTAAGTAGTCATACATGTTGCGAGTAGAAAGACCTAATACTAGGCCTGCGCTGCCTCCTCTTTTAGCCTTTTGCTGACTTGGTATGTAGCCATACTACGTCGATGTCCAAAGATTGTGAAGTATGAAGCTCTTACGTATCTACATAATGGCAATTTGTAGTGGCAAAAGCCACCGTAAACTATCATAAAGGTTACTGCGATCACGCAAATTGAGTGGCTCGCCAGACTAGACCCTAGCTCTGAAGTCAGGGTTTGGCGTGTATGCCTTTTCGAACCGAGTCACATGGTTGCAAGCGCCAGCGAAGTGGCACAGCTGAATTTAGCAGTGCGATTCAGAAACATCTTTGATCTATGGCAAAAGCCTAACAGACCGCCTTATCACCTCAAGCAGTTTGGCCTTTGATGTTGCGCAGCCAGAAAAAGCCGTGGCATACGTAGAGTCCTTGAAACAAACCATTTTTGCTGAATATATAGTACAGTTTTACATATTAGTTAGAGTAGAAAATGCGCTGCTTGGCCACTGTTCAGTGGTGGGAAGCCTTGCGTTTCTTATTGGATGTCGTGCTGAATCAGGCATGGTAAGGCATCCCACCCGGGCAACAAAAGCTCAGCCACCTTTTTTTCTGGCACCTTAAATGCTGTTCAAACTCTCTTACCGACACAATTTAACATCGATCCTAGAAACCCCTTCAACCTCCCTTCCGAAAAACAGCAGATCACAGACCGCGCAGTTTGCGAAGCAAGAGCAAAATGGCGAGTGACGCTACTTGGATGCGCGGCTATAAAGTGCGCCTAGATGTCGATGAGAATCATGCAGCAATCGACTATCACCGTGGTTCGGCGGATGTTGTATGCAAGCCTGTGGTGGAACTTCCAAACACAGCTCGAGGCGCGGGTTTCTCGGTATCCAACGATGCGATACACTCAGCAGCACAGATTCAAGAAATGATGGGGAAGCTAAACCAACTGCTCGAACAGGTTTCCATGCTGTCCGACAAACGAAACATGAGCCCAAGAGTCATGGAAGTGCGGGAAGATGAAGGGGCTGTCGAGGATGTCGAGGATGTGCCCCCCGAAAAGATGCTGCCCCACGACATGCTAAAAGAGAGCGTCGAGTCGATCTTGGCGGCTATATACGACAAGAGGGGGATTTTCGGTCTTGACGAAGTCGAAGAGGTCGCCGAAAGTATGCGTCTACTTCTACAAACTCTGGTCTCAGGCCAGTTTCTTGAGGCTGCCGACATTCCAGAGTTGCAGTATCGACATGCATGCGAGGCACAAACAAAGCGCGAGCTTCGGGACCTACGGAGGAATTTGTTGTCTGTTCAGGGCATCATTCAATCCTCGCACTATTTCTTGGTGAATGAAAAGAGAGGGGGTACGTAGATCTACCACAGGTAACTTGGAGTGCTGTTAACATCATTCGTAGATAAAAAGAACGCTATTGTTGACACTCAACGGGTGCAACAAAGATCATTGAAGTGATCTTTCGGGGAATTTTCTATTATCTTATTAGAAAAGCGCCAAAAAAAGCGACGTGCGAGCTTGATGTCTACTCAGTCAGGGCTAGAAACGGAAGACGCCGCAAAAGAGATTGAGACTCGAATATGCTTCATCCCGAACAAGTCGCGCCTCATACAGAGGGGATTTCAAGCAACCACGCGACAGACAATCACCTCATTCGGTAGCTCCAGTGATATCCCACGACTTGTTTTCAACAACATCCTGCCTGCGACATCGCGAGTGTTCTCTGTTGTGAGAGACGGCAACATGGAAGAGTTTCTGGACATGTTACGGTCAGGAACAGCATCTTTGAGAGACCAGGATGAGTTTGGCGCTTCTCTTCTGCATGTAAGCTCTTCGAGAGTAGTATCATTACCTAGTTTTCTTTTGCTGACCTAACCAAGTACGGGAGTCGACAGCTAGAAATTTGTCGGTTTCTGATCGAGAATGGCGCGGATGTAGACCACGTTGCTAATTCGCAAGGCGTTGACGGGTTTCACGATGCGTACCCGTCGTCAGTGCTATTCGAATGGGCGGATAGAACAGAACCCACTGCTTGCATAATATTACTTCTTGAAGCCGGATATGGCCCAACCATATCTGTAATTGATGAAATGGACGGTCACAGGATGGATATTTTCAAGTTGGTTTTTCTAGTTGGTGATCCGGTAAGATGCTTTCGTGCAGATCCGGTTGAGCGCGAGTTTGTGTTAACAATTACAATAGGAAGCCATGGCAGTCATGCTAGACAAATGTCAAGGCTTCGACACAGTGAATACATCAACCGATGGAAGCGGGAGAACGCCATTACATAATCTTTGCAGCAGCGGCAACTATACTGTTGCTGGCCTTTCGGTGCTCATCGCTAGAGGTGCCGACATTCACGCTCGCGATATATTTGGAAGAACATGTCTACATATGTGTTTTTCTAATTATACACCTAGAATACCAGCAATTGCAGTGCGTGCTTCTCTTGTACACCTTATCAATCACGGCGCCGATATTTATGCTGTCGACAATAAAGGCGAGTCGGTTTCGCAGTTTGCTTATAGGAGCTACGGTCATGGAGACATATGGGATGTCATGTTGGCAGATTTCGGCCTGGACGTTGCAAGATTTCGTCAAGGATACCCTTGCAAGACTTACTATCACGGGTATTACACGAGGCGTGATTTCGAAAAGCTTTGGGAAGGACAAGAAATGTCCATACTACTATGAGGAAGAGGTCTTCGGATGGTCCTTTACATCGCCCAGCCAGAGGGTGGGAAATGTGATATATTCCGACTCGGTGGAGGAGGATACGATTGAGGGGGGAAATAGTGAGCTGGAAGATTCATCAGACGACGATGAGGGTGGTGTGGTTGTTTGAGGTTTATAGTTTGGTTCTTGATTGTGTTATTTCGTTGAGCAGGCCAGAGTAGGCTGCCCCACATGTAGTATGCCGCCCAATCACGGGTCGTGGAATATTTCGGGCTCCGCCGTCGAGCAGGCGTTAGGTGGGCCGAAAAAATAGTGCTCTGCATCCAGCATTGAAGCAACGATTCACGGGTGCAGAACACACGGGACGACGCCCATCGAACGTGCCGCACACGACCATGGCGACAGCAGCACAATCGCTGCGGCACTGCATGCGCAGGGGCTGCACGGCGGCGGCTCCGGCGACAGCGAGGCGGCGAGCCGCAGCTGGCGTTGCCTCTCCCACGACAGCCACTTCGATCATGACTCCTTGCGCATCCGCTCGCACGCAGCTCTTTTCCAGCTCGGCGCCGCGCAGCGCAGCAGGCACAGACGGCGACGCGGGCGGCGGCAGCGGCAAGAACAGGAACCTGACGCGGGCGCAGAAAAAGCGCGAGGCGATGCTGCAGGCGTCGAAGCAGGCGGAGGGCGAGGGCGAGCGGATCATGAACATTAGCCGGGTGATGCGGGAGATGCTGCCGGCGGGGGAGCAGGACCAGGTGAAGGCGGCCAGCGCGGCGGAGCTGGACAAGGAGACGCGGATGATCCTGGAGATGCGGCGGGAGTTTGCGGCGGGGCGGCGCAACGTGGTGGCGCGGCGGGAGGCGTTTTGGGCGGAGGACGAGACGGACCCGGAAATGGTGACGAGCGAGATGGGGGAGGACGAGTTTGAGGGCGACGACATCACGAGCATGGCGCACAGCAAGTTGGACGAGCACCGGGAGCGGCGGCACTATGCGCGGATCATTGCGTGGGAGATGCCGCTATTGTCGAGTGAGTTTGCGAGCGATGTGGCGGAGAGGCAATGCACGATGGACTGACCTCGCCCCCAGAACTGGCTAAGCCGTTTGAGCCGCCGACCAAGGACATGCCGCTGCGGTTCCGGTACACGTCGTACCTGGGCGAGTTCCACCCGGCGGAGAAGAAGGTGGTGGTGCAGTTCTGCCCGGCGGACCTGGGCCTGACGGCGGTGCAGGAGAGCAAGCTGAAGAAGCTGCTAGGCCCGCGGTTCAACCCGGAGACAGAGATTGCGCGGCTCAGCTGCGAGCAGTTTGAGCACCAGGCGCAGAACAAGCGGTACCTGGGCGACCTGGTGGAAAAGCTGGTGGCGGAAGCCAAGGTGGGTAGTCTGTGCTGGGAGGCTTGTTTGCTTTTTTTATTTTAGTTTCGGCTTCCTACAATGCTAACGGACTCACAGGACCCTACGGACACGTTCGAGGACATTCCGCTGGACACACGGCACCACACGTTCAAGACGAAGCCCAAGTTCCCCAAGGAGTGGCGGATGACGGAGGAGCGGCGCAAGGAGCTGCAGGCCCTCCGGGCGGAGGCGTTCCTGCTGGACCAGCAGAAGCTGGCAGAAGGCACGCTGGTGGACGGCGTGCAGCGGATTCATGCGGCTTTGGCGCCGCCGGCGGCCCAGGACGAGCTGGCCGGCAAGGTGGCCGAGCTTGTGCACGTGCGGCGGTGAAGGTAGGTTGGAGATGGATGTATTATAGCTCTCAAAATAGACAGAATCAACCTGTATACGCCCTGCTTTTCCCGGCCGAGCATGAAGTGCCAAATGAACATGTCCGCCACATATGCGCCAAACCCAGACAGACAAAACACCCCTCCTACGCCGTCAACACGGCGGCCAGGCGCTCGCCGCGGTCGCCGCCCAGGTAGACGTCCTCCTCGCCGCGGTCGGAGGTGGTGCGGGCCAGGTCGAGCGCCTCGCGGTAGGCGCGCATGACCATGTGCTCGTCGATGTGCAGGTTCTGCTCGACGAGCATGGCGACGACGCTGCGCAGACGCGCGATTTCGCGCATGGTTTCGCGGCTGACGGGGTCGTTTTGGCTCGAGTAGATGGCGGCGCTGACGGCCTCTTCCATGTTGTTGATGCCGACGGCGGCCGTCGCGGACGCAGTCGTCGCGGTCGCGGTCGCCGTTCCTGTCGTAGGCGCGGAAGCCGATCCCGGAGCCGCGCCGGCGGCGTCGCCGGCGGCGTCCGGGAGCGGCGGCGCGACATGGGCGCCGATAAAGACGTAGCCGTTGACGCCGAGGATGACGTCGATCTTGTCGGCGCCGGTGCCAAAGGTGGCGGAGTGGTGGGCGGCGTCGGCGTCCATCTCCACGTCCACGTCGTCGCCGTCGCCGGCGACGGTCCAGACCTGGCGGCGGGCGCGCACGACACCGGCGCCGGCCCCGGCGCCGCCGCCGGCGACGGCCAGGAACACGCCGTTGCGCAGCTTGCCGTACTTGAGGGAGCGCGTGTGCAGGACGGCGACGCCGTCGGAAAAGATCTGCTGGACCTCGGCGACGAGCAGGTCGCCCTCGGCGAAGAAGGTGCGGATCTGCAGCTCGTCGGTCTCGGTGCGCTTGCGCAGGACGCCGCCGGGCAGGTTGATGGCCGACAGGGGCAGGGCGGCGAGCTGGGCGGCGCCGACGTCGACGCGCCAGCGCTTGGCCTGGACCTCGACGATGCGGCCGACGACGAGGTCGCCGACTTCGGGCACATAGCGCGCGCGCAGCGGCTTCACCGAGAGCAGCCGGTTGGTGCGCAGGACGGTGCCGGCCAGCGAGGACATGATGCCGCTGTCGGCGGCGCTGTAGGTGCCGTGGCCGCTGTTGGGTATGGTTAGAGACAGCGAGAGAGAAAGAAGACGGCAAAAAAGCAAAAAAGCAAAAAAGCAAAAAAGCAAAAAAGCAGGAAAGCAGGAAAGAAAAAGCACCCACCGCATCCAGTGCGAATCGTCCGTGATGAGCTCGCCCGGCGTGACCACCTCAAAGTGGCCGGCGCTGCTGCTGTCGGCACGCCGCCGCTTGTGCTTGTGTTCAGCCGACGACGAAGCACCCGTCCGTCCAGCTGCCGTCCTGGCACCGGCCGTGGCGCCGCCGTCGTCGTCGGATTCGGAATCGGAGACATCGCTGCCGGTAAACGCTGCTGCGGCGCCCGAGGACACAAAGCGCCGCGCCGCCTGGGCCTGCAGCGGCGGCAGGATGGTGATGGGCATGGAGGCTGTGGCGGGTGGGAGTGCGGCCGTGGGGACGAGAAGGAGTCGTGGTGGTGTTGAGGTCGGGGAGGGAAAGGCCTGGCTGGTCGCTGTCGTCGAGTCTCGTAGTGATATGTGAACTTTTTTAGCGGCTCACAGTGAGTAGACCTATAGCACACTGTACGCAGTGGAGAGGCGGTAACATGGGCATTCTAGCAAAACTCGCACTGTGCATGCACCGTGCATGATACTATATGTTGTCGCCAGTGCAAACTCGGATTCATTCATTATTTTTCATGTCTAACTAGTAATACAGGAGCGGCAGTTGAGTCGGTGTCTGGTGTTCAAGTGTCGCGAGATGTGAGCGGCGTGACGTTGCCTCGGTGGTCGACGGAGGCTCTGTGAGACGAGTGCCCGATTCGAGCCTCAACGGCTACTTGAACAACCGCCAGAGGCCCAGCCAGGCCAGACCCAGCGAGATGCCAGTGATGCCGAGCTGGCGGCTGCGCATGCCGAAGAAGGACTTGCTCTGGAGGATGATGGCGCGCTGCTGCTCGAGCTGGGAGTGGCCGGAGACGTAGCTGTAGGCAGCCAGACCGAGGAACGCACCGCCGCCTGGAATTAGCTTTCTCTCTCTCTCCTTTCCGTCTTCTCCCCTCTTTTCTTCTCTTCCTTTCTTCTTCTACCTCCTCCCTCCACCTATTCTCTCCTCTCTCCCCTCTTTCTTTCCTCCCTCCACCTCTTCTCTCCTCACTCACCAACAACGCGACACGGCAGACAGTCGTCGCCGCGGTCTTCCTTCAGCAGGGTCTGGTACTTTTCGGGCTGCTCGAGCGACGCGAGCGACGGGATCTTGTCGCCAGCCATGGTGGTCGTCGTAGTCGTCGTGATGCGAGTGGCTCGTGGTGCTGGCACAGTCGCCTGCGAAAAAAGTCTTGCAGAACCGCTCAACGACTCAGCTAGCCCCACATTACGTAGTACCTACAGAAGGGCCCCACAGCTCCCGCATCCGTGAACATCAACGCCCGTCTCAGCGGCTGCGCTCTTCGACGTCGACGTCCCTCATCGCCTGCGTCGAACGTGGGCTGCCACCACCGCCCACCACCCACCACCCACCTCAACATGGACGGCGCTATCGAGGCGCTGCACATCTACGATGACCGGCTGTGCGTGAGATGTGCTCCTTTGTCTCTGTTGCCTCTGCTGTCGCCCGTTCGGTCCCAGTACTAATTCTCCCCCCAGCAGCCCTATATTATCACACACCTACACCGGCCGCCCGCTCTCGGCGGCCGAGCTGCTGCCGCTGTATCTCGACCAGCGGCGGCAGCAGCAGCCGTCGGTGGCGGCGCCGCTGCCGTCGGTGGCCGTGTCCAAAACGTCCGGAGCCGTCGCCGCCGCCTCCGCGGCCCCCCCCAGCCTGCTCTACCTGTCGGCCACCAGCCCGCCCACGCTCGTGTTCAGCATGCTGCACGGGAACCTGCTGTTCCTGCTGACCACGGCGGCAGGCGAGCTCGAGCCGCTGCTGGCGCTCGAGTTTCTGCACCGCGTGGCCGACGCGCTCGAGGAGTTTCTCGGCCGGCCGCTGCTGGCCACCAAGATCGAGAGCAGCTACGACGTGGTCGCGCAGCTGCTCACGGAAATGTGCGACGCCGGCACCGTCAGCACCACGGAGCCGAACGCGCTGCGCGAGCTGGTCGAGGTCGAGGGCCTCGTGGGCAAGCTGCTCGGCAGCATCACGCTGCCCAGCAAGGCCGCGGCGGCGCTCCAAAACGCGACTCTGCCGTCCCTGCCGTCCCTCCCGGCGATGCCTTCGGCGTCGTCGGCCGCCTTCGCCCCCCTCGCCTCGAACATGCACTCCCCCGCCCTCCCGTGGCGACGCGCCAATGTGCGCCACACATCCAACGAAATGTACGCCGACGTGGTCGAGACCCTCAGCGTCACGCTGGCCCCCTCGGGACGGCCGCTAGCCGCGTTTGCCCAGGGCTCCATCGCCTTCACGGCCAAGGTCTCCGGCGTGCCCGACATTCTGCTGACCCTGGCCCCCGCCGCCGGCTCCGGCGCCAGCAAGCACCAGCTCGGCCGCATCCTGCAGCTGCCCGTCTTCCACCCGTGCGTGCGGCTGGCCCGCTGGAAAGAACAGCCGGGCGTGCTGAGCTTTGTGCCGCCCGACGGCCGTTTTGTCTTGGCTGCCTACGAGGTCGATCTGATGCCCGGCGGCATCCCGGACACGACGAGCCACACAAACAGCAACAGCCTGCGTCTGCCCGTCAGCGTCGACGTGCGCACCGGCCTCGGCCCCGTCGGTGCTGAATTCGAGGTCCGCGTGCACATGAACCGCAGCTTTGCCCTCGGCAACGGCAACGGCAACGGCAGCGGCAGCCGCCAGGCCGGCACACCACAAGCGCCGCTGCTCGACCACCTCGGCATCACGGTGCCGCTGCCGCCAGCCGTGCGTAACCTCGTGGAACTGCGGCCGACCCGCGGCGACGCCGTCTACAACCCGGGCGACCGGTTTCTCGAGTGGCACATCCCCGCCAAAGACGTGGCCAGCGGCACAGCCTACTTCGGGCTGAGGTGCACCGTGGTCGGTGTGGCCGGGAACGACAACGACGACGACGACGACCCAAATCACAACAACGACGGCGACGATGCGTACGGCTTTGACCGCAGCGGGTTTGGCTTCAAGGAGTACACCTACGACGACGACGAGCCGTACCAAAAGTCGCCACCGAAGACGAAAACGCGCGCGTCCAACGAGGCGGAGGCATCCAGAGACAATGAAGAGTCGGGGGCCGAGGCGGCGGCGCGCAAAAAGGCGGCGGCCAACAAGACGCTGATGCCCAGCGCAGCGTCCATCAGCTTCTCCGTCAAGGGGTGGCTGGCCAGCGGGCTGCGCGTCGAGAGCATTGTGCTGGACACCAAGCGCAGCCGCGGTCTGGGCGACGGCGTCAAGCCGTTCAAGGGCGTCAAGTATCTGACCGTGAGCAACAGCGGCATCGAGCTGCGATGTTAGGCAGTCTGGGCAGTGCTGCGGCAGTGCTGACGAATCTACGAGCATCACCAGGTGGTTGATGCCAGGTAGTTGATACCGAGGATTTATCATGAGCGTCATTTTCCGTGTTTGATTTTGGAAGCGGCGTGATGTCTGATTGGGTCTCCTGTGATCTAACGTCTGATGTCTGGTGTATGAGGCACCGTCATACGGCCCCTAGTCGACTGCTCACGTCTCTAACCGCATTAGCTCGGCCGACCACACTTGGCTGCCAATGTCTGTCTCCAGCCGCCGGTCCAGGAGGTAGGAGTCGACAAGGTTCTGGGCCAGTTAGTCATGATCAATCAACGGATCAGTCAACAGATCGAACCAGCCGAGAGTCCACTCACCCAGTCCACATTGTTCGGGTTGTCCAGCAGAATATCAAACGGCCCCGGCTCGGCCCAGTCGTAGGCATATGCCAGAGGTATGTCTGCCGGTCCCTCTTTGCCTGGGCTGCCGGTCTCTGTGTCCGTATTTCGGTCCGTACTAGGGTCCCAATTTGGGCCTATATTCGGGTTGCCTGTGTTAGTTTCCGCATCCACGGCCCCATCCACGTCCCCGTCTCCATTTCCATCCATCCCCCCCCCGTCCACACCCATGGCTTCGCCGGCTGGCTCGGCTAGCTCGTCCTCCATCTCCGCCGACAGCTTCTTCACAATCGCCCCCAAAATGTAGGACGCGTGCGCGGCATCGCGCGATGTCAGCCGCCGCTCGTGCCACAGCAGATACGCCGTGCGCAGGGCGTCCATTTTGGCGCCGCGGTCCGAGGCTCGCTGCACAAGACTGCGCGGCACGGCTTGCAGAAGAGCAGCCGGCAGCTTTGGTGATTTGGTCGCGGTCCCAGAGCCGTGAGAGGTCTGAGAGCCCTGAGAGCCCTGAGATCCTCGATCCTGCCCCTGCCCCTGACCTTGTGGCGATCCCTCGTGTCGCCGTCGGTTGTCCTCGATCAGATCCAGACACAGAATCGTGCCCGCTAGCAAAAAGTCGTGCAATGCCAGACTGCTCATCATATGCCGGTCCGTCACCAGCCGCCCGCCTCCCGGCCGTCCGCCCACTGCTTCGTTGCCCTCCTTGCCCTTCTTGCCCTCTTTGGCTTTCGTGCCTGGGGCGCCTGCCTTGGCTTTGTCCTCCTTGCCGCCCTTCGGTTGCCGGTGCAGCGGCCGACTCTCGGCCTCAAACTCCAAGTGCAAGTCGAGCACCCGCAATGCGGATGCCAGACACAGCTGGCGCTGCAGGGCCAGTTCCGCCGGGTCACGATGGTCGTTCCCATCCTCTCCCGTCAGTGCCTGCCGAAACAGCACGCAGATGCTCTTGTGGTACAGCAGATCCAGCACCAGCCGGTGCATAATGTCGTGCCCGGCATCGCTGAACGGACAGTCGCGAATGTGTGCCGGCATGCGAAGTCCCGGTGGAATCGACGCGTAGTGCCCGTACAGCTCGCCGGCTAGCGCTGTTGTCGCGGCTGCTGTCTCGGCCGCCGTCCCGCGGCTCGCCCACGACACCAGCCGCATCACTTTGCGCAGCGTCCGCACAAACCGCATTTTTGTGCCGTAGTAGAGCGCGGGCGTCAAGTCCGTCGGCGGCCGCTCGGGGGGGAGCACGGACCCGACTTGTCCGGCCGGCCCGGTTTCGTCAAAGTCCTCGTCGCGCAGGTTATGCGGCGGATCCGTGGCCGTCTCGTCCTCGTGCACCGTCGTCGGCATCCCGAACTGGAAGCTGTAGAGCATGTCAAACGACTCGACAATGTACCACGCGCGCCGCCGCATTTCCTTGTCGAACGCCGACAGTCCACGCGTCATGCTTCTTCGATATTCTCCTCCTCCTCCTCCTCCGCCTCCTTCTTTGTCGCCCCTGGCGACCCGGTCAATCTGGTTGTACCCTAGCCGCTGCGCCAGCCGCGTCGCCACCCCAAACGTTGCCCACAGCGCCGCATCGGCATCGCGCCGCTCAATCAGCCGCGTGTACGCATTCAGCAGCACCGCTTCCACCGACAGCGGCCGCCCGGACAGGTAGTCGCCTGCCAGCAGACACCGCGTCGACAGCCGCCGGAACCGCCCGGCCTCGATGAGGTCCTCGTTGCAGAGGTCGAGGCCTTCGACGCCTGGCTCCGTTGCCGAGGAGTTTCCCCCCCTCGATGGCTGCGTACGCGTAGATGTAGATGCTCCGGCCTTCTGCCCCCGCCGCACGTGCTCTTCGTCCTTCATCCAGTTGACCTGCCGCCCGCCCGCAATCGTCGCCCCGATGCACAGAATCGACGCCAGCATGCTGAGCCACAGCAGAGGCGACGCCGCGTGGCCGATGCCGCGTTCGCTGGGCGTCGTGCTCCAAAACCGCTGGTAGGCTCGCTGGAACTGCCCTGCGTGCAAAAACGGCGCCGTCATAAAGCGGGCCTGGAAGTACACCGCCAGAAACCGGTCGCACTCGGCGCGTGCCGGCAGTGCCGCCACGGCGTCCGCCAGCGGCAGCCCCAAGACGTCTGTTCCACCGTCACCCTGGCCCGACATCGCTGCTGTGGCAAAAATGATGTCCGGCTCGGCTGGGCCCAGCGAGATGGGCGCTGGCGGCGACATAGCGCGCCAGGATTGTGCCTGTACGTCGTGTGCTTGGCTGTTTTGTGAGAGTCGACTTGGGAGCGGAAGCAGCTGTATCTGTGACGAAGGCAGAAGAAGATGGGCCCGAGGAGTCGACATGTCCGCTACTTCCGATTCGTCGGATGCGGCCGTGCCGCCATCCACAGACGCACCGTCCTCCTCGCCGTTCATCTCGTCGTCCTCTTCTTCGGTATGATCATCGTCGTCGTCATCATCGTCCATGTCCTCATCGTCACCCTCACCAACCCCGCCATCCTCGCCATCCTCGTCATCCTCATCATCATCGTCATCATCGTCTTCCTTACCGTATGCTTCCGCCTCCTCGCCATGGTCTAGGTAGCTCTGGATGTCACGGATGCTATCCAGCACCGCTGCCCAGTGCGCCATCCCCGTAATCGGCATCCTGTTCAGCATGGCGTGCACCGGGCCCATGGCCGACGTTGGCCCTATCAGCATGTCTGTCGATGCTGTGCGTCTGTTCCTCTGGTTGCTCTGCTGGGTGACTGTGGTGGTGGCTGTCGTAGTTGCCGCTGTCGCCGTCGTGGTTGTAGACGCCGCTGGACGTGCTACAGTGTGTACCTCGAGCGGTGCATCTGCCTTCGTGCCACCTGTGCCGCCCGTCTGCCTGGCCACCGAATGCTGTCCGCCATTCTCGGGCCCAGGGTCCGCAGCCCCATTCGGCCGCGCCAGCAGATCATGCACCATCCCCTCCAGCCGCTGCAGCCGCATCTGGGCTTCTTGTCGCACTGCCGCCGTCGCCGGCCGGGCACCACTGGTGCTGCTTCCAATCATTCCACTGCCGCTGCCACTACCACTTCCAGTCCCTATTTGACTCCCCCCCCGGCGTGGCATCACACCTCGGCTGCCCAGCAGCTCGCCCCCATATCGACACAGCCCGCTGTCGCCACGCCGCACACACGTTCCGCACGGCAGCAGCCGGTCGCACTTTTGCTTCCGCGCCCGGCACAGCTGGCACGATACTACCGGCCGTGCCTTGCTGCCGCGGCCGGTGCCTCTGCCCTTGTTGTTATCATCGTCGTTGCCGTTGCCACCCCCTGCCCGTTGTGGCAAGGCTTCATTTTGAGCAGGTCGCCTTCCAAGCACGCTTGTTTCTCCTTTGCCTCGTGCTCCCACCGAACCAGATGCGCTCGCCTTTGTAGCTTCTGCCGCTGCTGCTGCCCTCGCATTCGGTGCTGGCCCGCTGGGTCGGCTGCCCCGTCCCCTCTTCGAGTTATCTCCCGTCTGCACCCGGAATACCGATGTGAAGTCAGCTAGCCCCATATTGACGTCTGGCTAAGGGGAAAATACTCAAAACTGGAATTCGCCCAACCGACTACGAGCAGTTACACGTGTTCAAGTGCTCCTTCCTTCCACGACTTGTCCTATATACAAAGCTCACTCGGACATAGTGTCGGACTTCTTGCCGCCGGTCTTGGGGCCCATCCCTAGAATCCTACGGATTTAAGGCCCCAACCGGACACACAGCTTCTTCTCATCGTTTCAGTCTTTTTTGTACAAGCCTGTTTCGCAGCCTTATGCTTACACGCCACCCACTACTAGTTCAATATCCTTTCGCACTAATTATACTCTGTATTCGACACTATATCCTAACCCGTCATTACGAAACACATCGTTGTCAAAACATGTCTTCCATCATAACCCAATTCAAAACACCTCCCCAGACGCTCATTATCTCAAAGGAATAACCAGCCTTTATCGATACACTTGAGCACTCTTTCCAACAAAACGCCACGAGATCCGTCCCTATTTCACCACGTGTCTTGTTCTTTATCCCACCTGTTTTCTTTCTCTTTTGACCATCACACTGATCACATATATCCGAAAGCGCAAGATCGAAAGGGTATCGTGCCAATAATAACAAGTGCATCCCAGGGTCTCTTGGGCCCTGTGGATGCAACATCAAAACAAAAAAAACAGCAAAAAAAAACAGCAAAGACAAATCAAAATAGGGGCCAGTGGTAATCACTACATGGGCGGAGGAACTCGCCTCAACTCGGCCGGGTTGCCCTCGCACATGGCTCGGTCTGGGATGGACTAGATTTCCAGTTAGCTTGATTTGTCTTTGGTATGAGAATATCGGGTTTCATTTACCGTAGTCACCACCGAACCTGCCCCCACCGTGGCGCCGTTCCCAATTCTCACACCTGGCAGGATCGTTACATTGCCACCAATATACACATCTTCACCAATGGAAATTTCGCGTCCATGCACTGAAGAGTACACGCCACCGCGTTGGGCCGGATCCAATGGGAGTGTCGTCGTATATAGCGACACGTTGGGGCCAATGTATGCCCGGTGTCCAATGCTCACTGGCATCGCATCCGAAATATGGCAGTTGCGCCCAATATACACAGAGTCACCAATGGTGATGTTGTAGCCGTAATCTGCGTGGAAGGGCGCGTCCACAACCACCCGTTCGCCTACCGCGCCTGTGTGGGCAATCGGCGACATCTGCAGTTCATCACGCGGCTGTAGGATCTCCTTGAACAGCCGGAACCGTTCACTATGCGAGACACCGATGTTGGGGTTCATCGAGTTGTTAAACTTCCAGCAAGCCGCTCCACACCTCTCCCGCTCAGCAACCAGTTCTTTATCAAACTGGTAGAATGGCTGTCTGCTATACATCTGGTCCCGTTCGCGCCGTGGGCCAGGGATTGTATTGAAAAATGGGATGCGGCCAGCTACCTCATTACTTGCGGCCGACCCTGGCCCTGGGCCCGGCCCTGGCCCTGGTTGCTGGTGTTGTCCCGGCGGAGGGGGATATGGCGTGTGATGAGCGGCATTGTTAGGAAGCGGCTGGTGGCTCTCAACCGGAGACGGCTGTTGCTGGTGCGGATGTAGCTGGTGCGATTGATGCGATTGATGTGACGGATGCGACGGATGCGACGGATGCCCCTGGTGCGGGTGCGGCTGATGCTGGTGTGCCTGCTGCGGGTATGCCTGCTGCTGGTGTGGCTGATGTTGATGTGGCGGCTGCGGATGGGGTGGCTGTTGATGAGGCGGTTGTGGATGGGGCGGCTGCGGATGAGCTTGTTGATGATGAGGCGGCTGTTGGTGGTGGGGCGGCTGCTGATGATGCGACTGTTGTGAGTGTGGCTGCTGTGGGTGTGACTGCTGCAAATGTGACTGCTGATGAAGCGGCGGCTGCCGCGGTGCTGGGTGTTGTTCATGCATGGGCGATTGCTGCGGCTGAGACCGGAGAGGAGCTTGGCGTGGGGACAAATGAGCCTGAGGTTGATGTTGGAGTTGCGGCCGGTGTGGCTGATGCTGCTGCTGTGGTGATGGCTGTTGCGGTGGCATCTGCGCTTGAGGCTGCGACCGCGAGTGCTGGTGGTAGTGGTGACTAGACTGCTGAGGTAGCGGCTGCGGCTGTGTTTGTGGTGGGTTCTGCGAGGTATACTGCGACGGGTGCTGATGCTGCGACGAGTGCTGCGACGGATGCTGCGACGGATGCTGAGAAGCCTGCTGGGGTGGCGAATGATGAGGCGGTGGCTGCTGAGGCAGGTGCTGCGAGGGAAGCTGTGACGGCTGCGGCAGTGGTTGTTGTTGTGGAGAAATGTGCTGGTGGTGCTGCAACGGTGAACGCTGCCGGTACCCTTGGCTTTCGGATCGGTGCACATTGATCTGGGGCAGTGTGTTGGTCTGGTGCTGGCTAGAATCCACATCTGTCGCCCGGTTCAGTTCATGCAGCGGAGGCACGCGCTGGTATTCCTTGGGAGTGCGATCATGGTAAGGTGTGGCCGCGCTGACGGGTGTTGGGAACATATTTGCCTGGGCCGAGAGACTGGGCATGGCCGACAGCTTGTTTTGATTTTCTGGGCTAGCCAAAAACGACGCACTCGGAAGGCTCGTGCCAGACGACATCCGCTCGTCATCAGACTGTAGCATTCGCCCCGCTGGGGGCTCAATGCGCAAAGGCTGTCTACGGTACGGCGGCTGAGAGTCTCGGCGTTGATCAAATGCTGTCGGGGGAGGACCTGCCAGAGGGCCTGCCAGAGGGCCTGCCAGAGAGCCTGCCAGAGAGCCTGGAGGGCCTGGAGGGCCAGGAGGGCCTGGGGGACCTGGAGTGCCTGGAGGGCCTGAAAAATGGTTCGCCAGGTGGTTCGCCAGGGTCAATGGCTGTCCCACCACGTAGGCGCTGGGCGGCAGGTAGTTCGGGTCCTTGGATTCTATCTGAATCGTCGGCTTTGTCATCTCAGGTTTGCTCCACGTTGCTTTCTGTGGCGGATATCCAGCACAGATGAAGCCTCCTCGCACACAGTTGCTGCCTACAGTTGTTTCGTTAGCTCGTTGCCTCATGTTTGAAAAAAAAGCACGCAGGTGTTGCTGGTAAGGCAATGGCACTTACATTCAGGCTTAGTTTCGTCACATTTTTTCTTTCGCTTTCTGCATGTTAGGCAGCCGGTCTTGGTCCGGTTGCTAAAATTGCGCTTCCTCCGCTTTGCGATTTGCTGGACCGTCGTTGGCTCTACCTGCGGCTGTTCGCCCGGCGAATATGACTCTGAATAGGGGTTGGCCGGATCGTCTTCCATCTCGGGGCTGTGACTTCTGCCACCCTCATCGTCGCTCTGGGGAGAGTCAGAGCCTCGGGTAGCCGACTTCTCTTTGGAGCGCCGTTCAGGGCCGGCCTCATCGGTAGGTGACCGCAAGGAAGCGGCACCCGCTGCATATCTTGTAGAGTATTCATGCGGAGAGTCAGGTGCCTCATCTTCTTGGGGACGCCGTGAATACCAGAGAGAGTTTCGTTGCCGTTCCCGCTGATTGTCTTCACGCTCCCTCAGCTGCTCCTGTTCGTCGTCGTCTTCGGGTTCTTCGTTGTACCTGCGTGAGTTGTACGACCTGCGTCGGGTTGTTTCGTACGAGTCACGAGCCTCAACAGACGCTGTCGGGGTTTCACGGTCTTGGTCCAACGGGGCCATTCGTGCTGAAGCGGCAGCGGCAATAGCAGCAGCCGCCGTAGCTGTCGTTACTGAGCTGGGTGACCGCTCATGGTCCCTCTGCTGCGGTCGTTCGGGCCGCTGCTGCTGTTGTTGCTGTTTTTGTTGTGATTGTTGGGCCGGAAGAGCTGGAGAGCGTGGAAACTCGTCAGGTGTGGCGGAACGTTTGCGTTTGTACTGATTGTCGACTGGACGCTCGGCGTCAGAGTAAGTGGACGCTGGCCGGTATGGGGAGCGCTCGGCTGCAGGACCGGTCCAGATATCCCGATCTTGTCGAGTGGTGGCCGAAATCTCGGGAAGCGTCCGAGGCTCATGCGTGCGTGAGCTCTCCTCCATGCTGGCGTTGTATTGCCGCTGTTGCTCCAGCATGGCTGGTGGAAGGCGCACCTCGATTGTGGGGCTGCTGTTGCGGTCGTCCATTATGGGTGAGTTGTTGCCATTGAGGGCTCTGAAAGCTGGCATTGTGAATCTCTCTCTCGGGCTCCTAGTGGCCAAACGAGGGTGCGAAATTTATGCTGGGAAAAGGGTGCCTATGGCCCGGCAGTCCCTTCAGCCGCTGAGACGGTTCCGGCGTATAAGTGGTGATGACAGTGGTGTTGATATCGCGTGCTGTACCAGGTTGGAAGAGGCTGTGGTGGCGAGAGCCGTGACGACAGGATGCTCTTGCGCTATAAAGTCTCTTAACGAACGTTCATATAGAAGATGTGGAAACCGAGTGTTTTTCACAGCAAGTTGAGCCCAGATGTCGCAACGAACCGGCGTAGACGAGGGCAAGTGAGGACGAGAAAATCAAACGATAGTCACAGTCGAGACTGTTGGGTGTATCCAAGAATCCACAAGGACAAGAGAGTGAGGGTGTAGGTTATTCACACGATACCAGTTTGAAAACTCCAAATATCGAGAAAAGAGTGAGAGAGGTGAAAAGAGAAGGAAGATGAAATGTGGGGGCGACGAGAGTACGGTGAAGGAAAGAAGACGAGAAGAGGAAATAGGAAACAAATCAGGCGTGTGAGAAAGAGACAAGGCAGGGAAGAAAAGAAAAATAGAGACAAAAAAGGGGGGGGTTGCCGAGCCTCAACAAGGATATGAGGAAGGGCTTTCTTTGTTTTTCCTGTGCTTGCTTGCTCGCCTTGTGCTGGCCCCGAGAGTAGCGCCGGGGAGGAGGAGGAAGGGGCAGTCGGCGGCAAGACGTAGGCTGAAAAAGAGGTCTCCGTGTTTCCTAGAGGGCGGCAGGACGGCGGGGCTCCTCTGGGGAAGGAGCGACGGTAGCCAGAAAGCTGAACAGGAAGTAGCGCCACGAAAACGAGAGTGAAGGTGAGAGGTGAGGTAGCAACACGAGTTTGGGGCGGCCAACAGTACGAGGATTCGTAGGCGACGAGAAGGCGGGCAAAGAGGCGACAGGGGTAGAATACGGATGGGCAGCAGCTTTCAAGGCCAGGCCGGTACTAGTCGTAAGAAAAGACGAGGCCAAAGCTGGTCGAAGATGAGGCGCAGTAGGTGAGGAAAGAAGATAGTCATGAAACAGCGAGGGCGAGGAGAGAGAGAGACAGCCAAAAAGGTGAGCAGCTTCTTTCTTCAGCATTCAAGGCGGTGCTAGTGACAGCGGTGACGACGGTGGCGGCAACGGCGGCGGCAATGGAAGGCGGATAGCAGCAAGAGAAAGGGGAGGAGGGAGTGAGAGGCCCGGGGGAAGAGGGAAACGAAAGACCAAGAGAAAAAAGAGGAATGTGGAGTGTGGATGGGATCAGATATGGGGGGGGAGAGAGGACGGAAGCGAAGTGACGAGAAAGCCTAGACAGGCAGCCAAACGGCGCAAAACGGGGCCAGACAAGCTAGACACCAAGTGTAGTTAGACAGCTCAGAGACAGCTGGGAGCGCTAGACAAAATGCCAAAGGGCAAGCCAAAGAGGGCCAGAGAGGGAAAAGCGGCACCCAGGCGGATAGAGGAGGGAGAGGGAGGGAGAGAGGTGGACAGAGGAAGAGAGAGACAAAGAGAGGAAAGAGAAGTGCGAGCACGCGCAGGTGAGGCAGAGGGCGCGGCGCATAGGGAAAAAAGAGGAGAGGTTGTCAGAAAGGCGGCGGCGAAAGGAGAGACTCCAGAGGATCTAGCAAGCGCTGGCGACCAAAGGGCGGCGACAATGCCTGTCTGGTCCGCGCAAGAAGCGAGGTTTCCGCTCGAGAAGGGGAGGTGGAGGGAAGAAGGGGGGGGGTGCTTGTGGGGGGGAGGGGGGTGTGCTGTAACAGCTTTCAGGCCGCCGAAGCCAAAGAAACAGCAGGCGGCGTGCCGAAAGATGTCACTCTAGGCTGGTCCACTTTGGGGCCGTTGTTCGTTGGTCGTTTCCGCGCTATTGTTATTGAGTACGACTACGGAGTGGTTAGACGGAGTACTCTTACATGGTAGGAGTACTCGTACGTCGTACATGTAAGATACGAGGTCGTAGAGAGGATGGGCGACAACCGCGTCACAGTGGGCGGATGGAGAGCTGAGCACGGAGCAGGCAGAGCGAGAGCGAGCAGCGGCTCTGGTTCCATAGACGTTCGTCCGTTACGACTGTGCTCGTACGAGTATACCGTCTAGACGAGTACACACCCGTCCTGCTGTGTGCCATCAAAGGAACGAGGATGCAGCCAGGAGCGGGTACGCAATCCTCGAGGCGACTCAGTCAGATGCGAGACAATACAACCAAGACACAGGACTCGTGGGCTCTAGGGGCCGTTGTGGCGGCCGTTGCCGCGAATCTGGGTGTCGCACGCGTGCTAAAGAACGAGTACGAGTACACGTTCCCGTAGGTACAGTGGCGAATACCTGTCCCCTTCAGCGCTGTTGGTGGCCGCCTGTAGCAGCGCAGTTCCAGGCCAAAAATACGAGCAAGACGTGCGGGTACAGATGTACAACGACAACGGCTCCGTACATGCTCTGCATTTTGTGGGCCTGCAGTGCTTTGGGCCGGGTTGCTGACACCGAAGAACAGAGAACAGGGGGGAGGGGTGGCCACAGCGACAGACAGTTGGCAAGGATAATTAGAGGCCCAAAAAGAGGGGAGGGGGGAGGGGGGAGGCGCTTGGCTCTTTTGGCGCGCGATTATTATTAGGGTGCGAGTGCTGCGCCTGTTTGGTGTTCTGTGGCCGATTGGCAAGATTGCCCTGGGCGGTTCCGAGAAAGGGAAAAAAGGCCCCCAAGTTTTTGATAAGGGTCGATACGAGCACAACACAGGCGGCCAGCCCAAAGAGGTAAAAAGCAGTTGTGCGCAGATGGGATGGCGACGAGACGGCGTGTACGGAGCAATATCTCTGTGCCAATATACAACCCGCGCGACCCCCGTCTCTGGGGGAGACTCCCTTGTGCACTCGATGTGCGTGTGAGGCACATTCTCAACGTAGAGCCCTAATATGTAGAGTAGGGGTAGGGGGGTCCTAGCAGGGCAAGCTGCGTGAAACGGCGAGTCACGGCATCGCAGTTGAGCCGGCTGTCACTGTGTGCGAAAGAGCGAACAGAGTAAAGAGAGCAAGAGATCAAGAGAGCAGAAGAGCAGAAGAGCAGAAGAGCAGAAGAGCAGAAGAGCAAAGAGCAAAGAGCGGAAGCGGCATCGCGGCAGCGTCAGCGGCGAGGACCAGGGTGCATGCCTCTTGCCTGCCTGCGGTTGAGAAGCAGGACAACTGCGAGTGCGCTCCGTCGGAATAACATGCTAGTACGTATCCAATACGATATACGGCCGCGGTTGGACGGTTGGGACGGGTGATTCGCGTGAGCAATGGTGACGGTGGCAAAAGATCAGCTGGACAGGCGTCTCGTTGACCCTTTTTTTTCTTGCCGTGTTTGGATCGAATTCGGGCTTTTGCCTGCTTTTGGCACGGAAGACGCTCCGCAGACAATGCCTTGAAGGTCGTGTTGTCGGAGTACGAGTACCTCTGTGCCGTAGTTGCTTGCATACGAGTACGAGTACTCGTACTGGCAGCTGACCCTGGCAGCGCAAACTGCGCTGCGAGTCACCGGTCACCCGTTGTAGCAGCACGCAGTAGTCCGTTCATTAGGGCCATGCATGGCGCTTCAGGTGGTGCAGAGGCGGGCGAGGCGCTCGTGTGCCAACTCGGGGGGCTGGTATGCGGAATAGGCGGTTCGCCGTCGTCGTACTCGTACTGAGGTATCCCGGTATCGTAGTAGCGAGGGACACTCCGAGTCAACTACGCAGTGCGCTACATTACGACGTACATGCGACGAGAAGATACTCAGAGGCCTTGTACACTACATGCTCAGAACCACCGCCCTAGCCGACCTTAGTGCATAGCTCGCGCTAAACCCAAACGCCTCCTCCTATGATACAGAGTAGCGCAAGTGCGTAGCTGCCGGCCGGGACGTGTCGCAGCTGGGACGCTAAACCACCAACGAAAAGACGCCGTAGCACCCAACAACCAACAGCTGCCCGTTGACAGTTCTCACTACTGCAGTCGCCAGTAACGGGCGTACTCGTGCTTTGTCCTCCGCTGACCGCTACTTGCCAGTGTCCGCAGGCTCGCGTCCTGGCGCCGTGCGACGAGCATCCAAGTCCGCCGCACAACGGACAGGCAAGGACCATGCGACGTACATGAAGAGAAAAAGCAAAGAAAACAAGAAAACAAGACACGGAATACAGGGAATAAGATCAGCCGCGCAGCCACTCTCATCCACTCGCTCCCTAGCGGTTCTAGCAAATTCTTAGCTTTGATTGCCGTTGTGTGAGTTTTGGCGTCCTTCATTTCCCTCCCCCATAGACGTGGGCTCTGGGCCCCCGTTCCAGCCGCTTTGGCATTCCTGCCGGGTATCTCTTGCTCCGTAGCGTCTTCGCACGAGAATTCCGCAGGTCTCGAGTCCTCGTATGACTATGTATGTGCGATGAGCGAATAGGGCATCTAAGTACGGAGTATGGGTACGAAGTATGGAGCAGCACTACACTAGTTGTGCTCCCAACTGACTCGGATGTATCGACTCGGACGGGGCGTTCATTCGGCTGCGCGCACTAAAAGACATTGTTCGAGTCGTGCTCAACCACGGTTGGTTCGTATTGCCGCAGACCACTGTCGACTCCTCCACAACAACAGCTATTTCGTGCCACTCGTCACCTCCGACAATGCGCACAATTCCGTGGGGCACTGCGAGACGGTTAGTCACATCCCTCGACACGCTAGCCATCCTTCGGCTTCGCTCCTTCCTGTTGTTTGTTGTCTGCGCGCCCGCGCGCACACACACTTTTCTTGCTGTTGCTTGTCCCCCCGTCTGCGCTTGCCTCGTCAAAGCATGCCCCGGGGAGGAAGCCACTCATTCCCCCGGCAAGGGCGGTAGGAACGGCGTAAGAACAATGAATCCTAGCCTAGTCGCGTAGTTACGTCGCATGCACAGAACGAATGGTCACCCGCACCTGCCTACGACGTACTACAACGCCGTGCCATAGTGCTCGTGCTCCGTAGTTGTACTCGTGTGCTGTACTATGTACGCACACGCTGCAGTGGGCATCGCCGTCTGTGGAGCCCACCTATTTTAGTAATCCTCCGCATTGTGCTGCCTCTTCCGCTCATGGATGCTGCTGGTACTCGTATGTACGAGCACCCTCACTCGGCAGACAATGGCTGAGCAGAATACCTGATGTGCGGAAGACCGTAAATGACGACAAAAAACGAGGACCAGAAAAAGAAAAAGCGGTGGTGACGACGAAACGGATCCAGGAGACAAGAAGGAATGCGAGGACGAGGCACATCTCTTTTTGCCCACCCTGGTGCTCCGTAGGTACCTTGTTGAGCCGCTCCTTGCCTTCGTATGGGTGGATGTCGTCTCGGATTCACTGCAGAGTTGGCGCAGGACACTTGGCCCTTCGCCTCGTACGGCCCTGCTAGAGCAGGTTGGCAGATATTTGTGATTGGGAGCGAAGCACTGAGGCCAGCTGGCGCGCAGGGGCTGCATGTACACTATGTACTCGTACGACGATGTACAGCGACTACGACTGCAGCACGGAGCAGTAGCGGGAGTCCGCCTCGGCTGTGATATTAGGGCGCCCATCTCCACAGCCAACCAGGACGCAGAGCAGCGCCTTTGCTGTGTCGGGATGGGGGCATCTTGTCGTGGCTCTGTGCTCCGCCTATGCCTCTCAGCGGGCCCAAACAAAGGGGGTCTGTCTATTCGGTGCCGCGAGCTCGATATCCGCAGTTCCCGTTCGAGGACGACGTGCAATGAAGTATGTATGTACATCTCTGTAGCCGAAACGACTCGTGCACAGTTCTGCCCGTGTCTTGTCCTCGTCGCCACCGAGATCTCTGGAAAGCGCGGCTATGGACGATGTTCTGCACAGCGCTTTTTTTAGCAGCATCTGCCTTCCTTTCGTTCGTTGGCCCTCCCAGCCGTCTCTCCTCTTCCTTCTCCATGTGCCGCAATACGCTTACGCCAAGGGCATATTGGGATGGGCAGCCGGAACAGGCTCGGGTAAGACGCTTCTTCCACTCCCTGCGAAACAACGAGCGCAGTACGACGTGTGTCGTACTTTACTGATTTTGTACAGGGTGGATGATATGGACATACATGCCCTGGGTGCCCGGCGAATGCATGCTGTGCCCCCAACCGCGTCTATGCTGCGGACGACGGCCCCAAAAGTAAGCAATCAATCGTGGCCCTGCCGATGTGCCCAAGTGGAGGGGGGGAGACAAAAAGTGTTGGGCACACCTGTGAGCGTTCTATTGGCAGCACCGCAGCTAACAAGCCCGCCAACAGACCCCATCACACCCTCTCCCCCGCCCCTTGCGCGCGCCTTTTTTGCGCCGTATCTGCATCGTTTATTGTCAGTGGTCCACCCTCCTCCTCCCTCCGCCCTTTGGACATCAGTTCCGGGCAGGCAACTCAACTCGGTACGGCATACTCCCGTGGTATGTACAGGCTCCATCGGCTTGGCTTCGAGCAGCTACACGTCATACGACTGCCCATACCAGCAGACAGGGTCAGGATGAAGAGATGGGAGAGGGGAAGGGAGGAATCCAGAATCGAGCAAGGGAGGCCAGAGTGAATAGCATTGTCTCCATTTGCCGGGGAAGGCTAGAGCGAACACAGGAAGAGGAAAAACAAAAAAGAAGGGATGCATATCAGACTGCTAGACGGGAGGCGGCGGGGAACAACAAAGAACCCAAGACCGGACTGGACAGTTCTGGGCTCGCGGCAGTGTGGGTGCTACACCAGGAATGTACTAGAACAAAAAATGGCATGAAATATACGCGCAGGTGGGAGGGAAGGGATCCGTCTCTTCGTCCATACGCGCGGCGACAGGGGGGGATGACCAGGCCGTCATAAAAGGGTGTGTGTGTACCGGTATGCGTTACATGCAGTCCGAGTACATACGAGTACGAGGAGCAGACACTTCTGCCCTGGGCTGCGACGGCAACAAGACATTCTGGGCGTGTTTACCCGTGCAGACCCTTCCACGCATCGTCTGGCAAGACATCCGGCGGATCCGTTCCCAAGGCCGAGCTTGCTTTCCAGGGCCACCTTGTTTGACACAGACAGTCGAGGAGCCGTATCCGGGCGCAAACTCGGTGTAGCGGTCAACCATGGGTCGTCGACCTCGCCTGGATTCGCCTCGGCGGCAGTTCGTGCGTCCTCCATGTGACGACACCGCCTCGCTCCTTGCTCCTCGCTCAGAACATGCGGTGTGCGCGTGTAGTTGTGCTTGTACGGAGCCCTCATACATCCGTATTGTCACCGTCTGTTTTGCCTGCCTTTGCAGTTACGAACTACTGCGTTTGGAGACTGCTCTGAGGATCACCAGCTGGGCACTGCTAGCTTCACCGTAGCGTGGGGGGGGTCCAATGCCTCCCCCGATATGTTGATGTTTATTGGGTCTATGTACGACGTACTCGCATTTGGGCGCGCTTTCTGCGAGGTTGGTTTCGTCTCGGTGTGCCTACGCGTGGTCGTCGCCCTCGTAGTCTTGTTCAGCCCCCGTTTGGCCGCAGCTTTGCATGCATGGCGTATGCCAATATTCCTTCCACTTGCGGCCTTCGTGACGCTGTCTCATCCAACAGCCTCCTTTGGGTGCCAAGCGGATCCAAGAGGTAGCTAGCGCAGTTCACAGGTGAGCTGTCCTTGTACGGAGTGAAGGGTCAGGTATCATTCTCCTTCTTGCCCTCCGTCCCGAGTCGTTCTCTTGGTGATGAGATTCGGCGGTCTACGGGTACTCCGCTCATCCATACGGCCATGTACTCCTGCACAAAGAGGAGGGCGGAACAGGACTTGGCTAATTTCTGCCTTTTCGCAGTACGTTGTACTCCGTCTGCACATATGTAGCACTGTGATAATTTTAGAAGCGGAAGAGCTGCGTCGACAAGAGAACCCCTGCCCATGGGCCCCTCTTCTCTTCCTCCTCCTCTTCCTCCTCGTCCTCTTCCTCCTCTCCTCCTCTCCTCTCCTCTCCTCTCCTCCTCTCCTCTCCCTCTCCTC